>JACJUY010003913.1:12504-33376 GCA_014220935.1 Platorchestia sp. MABIK | reverse complement strand
CGTGGGGGAGCGCGGTGTACGACTGCATTGAAACATCATGAGGGCACTTAGTATGAGGACACCGGGGCGAGTGGTCAAGGGTAGGGACCGAGCGGCGGGACACCAATTTGAGTGGTCGAGTATCGACTCTGAGTGTCGGTTACGATAGGAAAGAGGCAAGGGACTTCGGCTCTTTTTGCGTGGGCGTCCGTTGATAAAATTCAAACTGGTTCAATATCCCGGGTATTAATTCATGGTTTTGTTTTTTTGATTGTAGGATAAACAATCGTGCCATGGTTTTGCTTTCGAGTGTCAGTTGAACAATAATAGATGGTTTGGCTCTTGAATGCCAATCATCATATCCTGGTTGGCTGTGATTGTATGCGAAACAATCGTCTTGTTGCGGGCTCCCCTTTGTGTCGTAACCTCTCCCGACGCGTGCTCTAGCCTTTCAGTATTTAACACCCAAATATAAGTCTCGAATCTTCAAGTTGCCTGATTTCCCTTTTCTCCTCTCACAATAGACTTGCCACCAATGAAACCCGAGCCTAGAAACTCGGGCCCGCTACCCAGGGACGTGATAATACGCGTACGCACAGTCAATTGAATTTAGTAATACTTGATTCCGGTGTAAAAACCCGGTGGTGGCAGCGGACTACCGTTGTTTATCTTCTTTTAAATATTAACATAACACCCGTGCCGTGCGATTAACTCCAAGGGGGAAGAAAATACCTCCCGAAGGAAAGAAAACGATTCACGGACAGAAACAAAACCTAAGGTATTAATATTTTATACTGTAACTTTGTTTGCAATGCTGCAAGGATTCTAAAACTGTCTTTGGTTTTGTTCTAGCATAAAAGCTCAATGACTTATATTCTTTTGAAATTTCAATGAAAATGAACTAAAAAACCAATGTGTCAAATTTTTTCAAAAACTTTATCAAAGGGTCTCATCATTGTTGTCGACCAATGACAAAGCGGTGCCTGAGCAGGTCACTCCAGTCTCACTTTACCCTGTGCTTCCGTCACTAATCCATTGTGCTCCAGCAATTGTAAGAGGCACAATCTACCCTTCCTAAAGCCGTCTGATGTTCGTTGAAAAGATCAATGCTCTCCAAAAACTCCGCCATTTTTCTCACTATTACCTTTTCAAATACCTTAATTACGTCGGACGTGAGAGCAACCGGCCTGTAATTGTTGGTGTGCTCTTCTCTCGTCCAATATAGATTGGGGTGATAATTCCCAGTTTCAACAAATACGGGATTTTTTCTGAGTCCATCGAGTCTCCATAAAATATACAGAGGCTTCTTCATGTGCTGATGACATTTTCTTAACAGGATGGCAGGAATTCCATCAGGGCCAGGGGCCGATGTCAAGGAAAGTTCGCCAATACTATGAGCCAGGTTATCATTGGTAAAATCGAGGTCATCCAAGCCGTCTGTCTCTTGCCTTTCTTGTGTAAGGTCCCGCAGCAAAATGCTCACGTCTCTATTCATTGGAGTACTGAACACCGATTCATACTGCACTCTCAATGCCTCACACTTTTCAGTGGGGTCACTGATGACATTACCTTCCACTCGAAAAAGGCCAACTGAAGACTTCACTATGGATTTTCGATTCGCATTACCTCCATTGCCCTAGTCTCCTCCAGTTTAGCTTCCGTGTCGAGGGACTCCAACAACTGCCTCGCCAGTTCCGCTATCTCTCTCTATACGGAGCTTGGTGCCTGGGCAGGTCACGCTTATTAAACGCTTAGAGAGACGTCGCCATTTCCTTATTGCAATTTTACGATCTCTAGGGACCGGCTTCAACTTTCTCGCTATTCTCGGAGGTATGTGCTTTTGATAAATTTCGAACAGCTTTCTGCGGAGTTCCTCATAGACCTCTTGTACAGCGATACCATTGGTCCGAAGTTCCTAGTTATCAGAGGATATTTCCTGGTTTATGCTGTCTTAGGCTACCCGATCACTCAGAAAGTTTAGGGAGCTCAAACCATCTCTAACCCACTGCTCACTGACACTGAAGACATCTCGTCCAAGATTGATCGGTGTCAGAATCAATCTGTGATCCAACAAGATAGAATCCTCGACCTAAATCTCTCACACAAGTTTATCATTTGTGAGGAACACGTCGAGTACATTATCCAGTCGTGTTGGTGTCGATATTTATTGTTCCAAGCAAACCGCTCCATAAATGACAAAGCGGGCTGCTTGCAATATTGACTCGTTTGTGCCACCATAGACATAGCCCTCTGCCCAAGTCACCCACCAATGTTATCGTTGGTAAGGGGCACCCAATTCGTCCAGTTTCGTTTCAATGTGACCTAGTGCGGTACAAAGTTGTCTATTCCAGAGTCTGGAGGACGGTAGATCATCACAAAGGCCACCTAGCAACTGGTTTAGCAAGACGACCAAATATTCAGTCACTCCGTCCGAGCCACTGGACAACAACACTGTCTGCAATGCGAAGTCTGCCTTGATAAAAATTGCCACTCCGCCCTTCTTTCTGCCTTGTAGCCTGTCTGCTTGATAAAGACTGTACGTACCCTTCCATCTAAACCCCCCTCAGGGGGATACATCTACTGGATCCATGGGAATTAGCACTCCCAGGGGAAAATGTGAGGGCCCTAGCTGAAAGTTAGGTAGGCCTTCTTTTTGTTGAGATAAAAACGTTTTTGTTATGTTAAGGACCATCTTTTTTTCGGTTCACTGCTGTCCTGTTTTTCAGCACCTACTACTTTCTTCTTCAACTTTGCTCTTCTTTCATTAACTTCTTTCTCAACTTACTGTTTCTATGCCCTTTCTGCATAGATTCCACGTTCCCTAAACTCCATTCTAAATGGTGCCTTTCTCCTTCCTCTCTTTGGATCGCGTTTGTAGCGGAAAGGGAGGCTTAAACTAACTAATAATCTAATCTAATCTCCATCTAAACCTCACCATCCAAAATATTCAAATGTGTCTCCACCACAGCAATGAAACCAAATCATTCTGAAGTGCTCTCTCTTTCTACATGCTCACTTAAATCCACATGCAGTTCGGACCTTCAAAATTGCAACTCAGTATAGTACAGTAGCTACTCTTTCCCCCCAGCCCGCTCGACAAGTGCATGCAAGGACCCTCGGACCCGGGGATCTGCTCTCTCCACCTGTCAGTAACCTTTCCAACTGTTCCTGTATTCTCTGCACCTACCAGCGTAGCTCTAAAAAAGGAGGCAGATTTGCACAAGGGAGTCCTCCCATCCCATCACCGTTTGGGTTGGATTCTTCGCCTTTGCCCAGATAGTGAGTTTGTCGGGATGGAACTTCCTTTGCTCGAACTCTGAATACCTCTGCAGACAGCGTCACCGAGATCGAGGCTTGTGCTTGTAAAAGCACAAATGCGTCCCTCCTGACGCTTTCCGCACCTTCCATTGTAACATTTTTTGTTTTAATTCCGATTGGGTGGAGAAACGCATATTTTACGGTTGCTGCTTAAACCCTCCACTACCTTCCAGCATAGCGCAGGATGGTGGAAGTCACAGTTTCGGCCCTTTGACAGCCCTTCTTCAGCTTCCCACCAAACTTTACAAATAGACGGCACAGCTCAGAGTGCGATAACTGGCAGCCTTCTCCCTTCACCCCGTGTTTGCAATTACGATTTAAGTAAAACTTACACACATCTGTGAAATCTGCAGGCTTCGACCTATTGTGGCTATCTTGTTCCTCGGTTTGCTCGATCCTCTCTTCCTCTCTCTCACCACCGGCCCCAGCCAGGGAATTGAATGAAAATGAGACCTCACTATTGGCCGGACTAGCCGGTGCAAACGAGTCAGCCGGCCGAGTTGTCATGGGGTCTCCAATTTTTTCCTCCACTCCACCGAAGAACTGCAAGATCCTATCACGGGCGGTCTCGAACGATCTCCCCTCTCCCTAGTGACACAAGGGTTCACACATGTATGAGGTGCGGGAGAGCTCCAGTCTCACCAAGTGGTAAAGAGGGAGTCCCAAGCATACAAAGCGGACGTGGCAGCTACAGTTGGTGCATTTCAGGGCCGATCCTTCAAAACCCTTGCTGCAAATCTTACTCGTTCTACCGCTTACAGAATGGTGCATTGCACTCATTACCACTCCCTCAACAAAAAACACCTCACTGTAAACACCATATGCGTCAGTAAACGTGGTAAAGGGGAACACGTAAAAATTTTTAAATAGGGATTTCCTCTTTCCTGTCGTGTGAACACATTTTGTGGCTATGAAGGCTTATAGTAACCTTTAATCTAATCTTTCCATTTTTATGCAATAATTTTTGTGTTCAGTTGTGATCACTTTGTTAAATTTATAAGTCAACTATAATCAATGTTCACAAAATCACTTAACACGTTGACTGGGGTGGGTTAAATTAAGTTCAATATTTAAGTCATATTCAAAGTCAAAAGTTGTTAGCAATTTTAGAAATCCTAAGCTTTATAATTTTATAAATACTGGGTATATTAAATATTATTAATTTAAAAAGATTGTTACAAATTTTCAAATGACTAATCGATGGGTCGTATCGCAAGCTACGTGTTAAATTGGATGTAGTACATTTAATACCTTTATCGCATGCTTGTTTTGATTCATCCTAATATTGCATGTGTTTCATATTTTTTATACAATTGCAAAATAAGTTTTTTTCCTTCTCTAAAACCACCTCGTTTCTCTGTTGTCAAATGCACCGTGCTTGACCAAATGAACGTCTTTTCTACCACTAAAATTCGTCAGGGTTGTCAGAGGTAACTATGAAAATTTGACAAAACCATTTGTGTTGCAGCATTTCGACGTACCTGCCTGAGGCGCCGGTGCCGCTCCCTCCTCAGTCACCGTCCCCTGTGTGCCCGAGCGTGCCCGCTTCTTTGCCGTCCCTGGACCACCTGTCGGGAGTGAGGCACCGCCACCAACTGCCCCACCTTCCGGAGGCCGGGCTGTTGGAGGCCCTCCACACTCTTGTCGACCCGCCCCAGAGTATGGAGCAGCTCGGCCACAGGCTCTATGCAGCTCTGCAGCAGGTATCTTCCTTCCCATGGACATAAATATTTCTCTTTTTTCTCATTCAATGACTTTCGCACCTAGCTAGCACAATCTTCCCTGTGAATTCAGATATTTCACTATAAGAGATAACGCTAACCCTGGCGATTGTTTTCTTTTTAAATTCACATGGATTTCACATGGCTGAGTACTACTATTTCCCGTGAAATTTTTCATCTGATAATAGCGGATATGAAGTCTCGTTTATTACAGTTTTTAGCGATCTTATTCCGCTGGGAATTTCTTAAACTTCAGACATTTGTTTAACATGTTAATACTATAAACCCGACGTAATCCAAAGCAATTATTACATCACTCTTATGCGTATAGAGGTATTACTTTGCCATATTTTATTGTTTTAACTTCCGTGATATAGAACCCAAAGTTATTCTTCGATTCTAACTCGACATGCATGTTTCCTATTTATCTTGCCTTTTGAGCTTGTTAGTTGCTTATTTGTTACCCGAACTTGAAATTTCCCCAGCACGCTCCAGCATCGCCCGGAGGGTGGGTGGTGTGCACTGGTGCCGCGCTCTATTGGCGTGTAGAAGGCAATGCTGAAAACGCCATCGACTGCCTGAGGGCCGCTTTGTTGCACGCGCCGCGTGACATGCGAGACGTACCTCTCACTTCTCTGGCCAATGTGCTTCACAGGTGCTCTTTTTTCTTAACCGTGAACGGGCTATTGTATCAAGTCTTGCAGCATTTGTTCGAAATAACAATACATTTACTCAGTGGATTTATATGAATACCCTGGCGTGGCTTGTTTCCTTTTTTTGTGTTTAAATTATCAAATCTTCTGCGACCGTGTGTACGTAATGTCACATTTTTTATTTAATTAATTGCTGAATTGTTGAAAGTCGCTGCTGTAAACGAGCAGGTCAGGCTTGTACAACAACGCCCTCATAGCTGCCAACGCCGCCCTTGAGATCTCTCCCAAGTTCGTGGTCATTCACTTCACGCTCGCCAATATCCTCGCAGGCATGGTCAGTTTCTCCCTTTTCTTCTACTATTAAGCTATGGTTTCAGTTTATCTGATGATTTAGTTTAATTGTAATTGTAATCACATACTAAGCTTAATGTCTAAATTTTCAACTAATTTATACTAAGTTATATTGTTTCAGGCGAGTATTGAGGGACTATAATGAACCATCATAGTTGCACTGCTTTGTAGCTTTGTTCTCTTTCTGTTAGAGCGTACATAAAACAAATTTTGACCTATAAAAACTATATTAAAATTTAAAAAACGGAAATGAAGGATTCATGAACGCATCATGAAAACAAATGTATCTTTAGCTCTGCTTGTGTATGTGAAACATTTTTCTCCATTTTTGGGTACCATTTTACATAGGTTTCGGTCTGATGCTATTTTATCCTCAGTATACGTACGTTCACTCAAGACAACCTTTGGAAATTCCCTGAAAATAGCAATGCTTTGTTTTCAATGCTCAAGCGATCACACCGAATACGTTTACAAAGTATATTCATCAAGGGGTTCAAAAACGTAATCGTAACATACCAAGAAACGTATTTTCCCGTATTAAAAACATTCTCATGCATCTCTGAGATTTAAAACTTTTATTGAAGAATCAAAATCAAACGAAATAGAAAATGCATTGAAATTATACATTGAGTTTTGAGGCGTACAATTAACAACACATTCAAAAAGCATAGGGGCAAAATTTATTTAGAACATAATGAGAAATTGTAGAAATAGTTGCATCAGCTTGAAAAAACTTTGAACATACTCCTAGAAGACAGTCTAGATCTTTCCACATAAGTTTTCCTTAGTTACGGATGTCTTACAACAGTTTCTCTTTCAGTGAACAAGCAGCCTTTGCCGAATAATCATCGCGTAGATTTCTCAAGGTGTCGAAAACCAAATGAAATAGCATTTAAGTTAGAAATATGATTATTGAACAGTGCAAGAATCATATTGATGCAGGAAAATATTCAAACTCAGCATTTGAGGCGTAAAATGTCCAAGAAACTCACAATTCCCATTACCTCAGTGCAGGCCAGAATTATGAAATAGAAGTCAGAAGGAACAGTAACGGATAAAGTAAAATTGGATGCTCCACATTAAGTTATCGCAATGAAAACTTTTGGATTCTGACAGCGATGAAAAAAGACCCTGAAACTTGTCATCGGAAAGCAGATAAAAGGGCATCGGTAAGTGTGAGCGTAACTAAACAAACAATCGCCTTTGCTTTACGTGATCTGGAAAAATACACACTAGAAAAAGTCCCACTTCTAACAAAAAGAACATATTTCTGCTCTATTGAAATTCTCTAATTCTCCTTTGAACGACTATTCTGATCATTTTATGGGGCGAGATCAAACCACAATAACATATGAGTTATAATTACAACAGGACTCCCCTGACGACCAAATACTTCCGTACAACAGAAACATTCTTCATACTCGGAAGGAATTCTCACTGTCCTCTTTATCGCATTTTACTGGCATCGAACTTACCATTCGTTTTTTGCATCTGGAACCGCAAATGGAGAGAGCAATAATGATGCTGTTGTTATACCCACCCTACCTAACGATATAATAGTCTATTGTTAGCAACATCAGTTTCAATAGTTTTTCATTCAAAATTTGTTGACCTCGAGTAGAACCAAAACAGGAGGTACCTGGGACATTTGTGTGTTCTAGCTTCTCGTGTTTTTTGTATTTAAAACATAGCATTAAAAACATCAATTGTGTGCGCCATTTTGAAAATCACAAACAAGAACTGGATCGTGCCTTCAATTAGCTTTCATTGAATATTTATAAAGATTGAGTATGTGACTACTACTCGGTCAGCAGCATTTATGAAAGTTCCCTCCGTGTAGCACTGGTGGCTCACATGGCAGTTAACGTGTTAATTAAAATGATGTTATTTTCCTACGGGACATGTCCTTTACTTATTTTGTTCTCACATTTGTTTGTGATAGTCGATACCTCTCTTGAAGCTATAATTGTGAAATATATTTTTTAGGGAGAGTATCAAAAAGCTGCAACTTTCTACGAGTCAACGCTGGCTCTGCAATCCACCTTCGAACCCGCCAAGGAGCGACTGCTTGCCATCTACTGTGAGGAGCATCTCGATGACTGAACTGCACACACTCCTCTACTCGCAAATGATCAAAATTGTCTAGTCTTTTCTGTAGATATTTCATGTAGCGTGGACTCATAGATACAGTACCTATATCGAAACAAGATAGTGTAAAAGTGCTTTATCTCATTTTTAAACAAGTTGTCGGGTCCTGAAGGACTATTCTCGCGCAAATGTAGGGGAACTACGGGAAAAATTCAGCACTCGCGGCTCGCAGTATATGTTATAAGTAGGCCTGTGACAATATGCTGTAATTAAATTGTCACAGCCTTTATTATCACATACATACATGCGTGTGTTTGTGATTTACACATGTATTTACACATTGTATTAGATCAAATGTATTTGATTTGTTTTGTATTGAATCAAATGTATTTGATTTAATACAAATCACATACATGCGTATGTGGGTAATTATTAGGGCTGTGAAATATGATTAGAGCATATTGTCGCAGCCCTAGACTTATAAACTATTAGTGTTTGCGAGGCAGTTGCTGCTAAACCTGCTCAAGGTATTGGCTGAGCCAGCGCATCAAGACCCCTTTTCCATAATTTTTTTTCATCTTATTTCAAAATTAGACTACTGATTTTCTTTCTTAATTAACAGTATTCACGAGTACTTAATAATACGTAACTTTTTTGAGTGATTTAAGCTTGTGCATTTTGTATATGCTGTATTGCTGAGTTTTCATCAGCATTGTGGGCCTCCCTTGATGTCATGGCCTACTCCAAGTTTTTCTGTTTACTCGATAGGTCCGGCATGTGCTTTCTCGCTCGATCTTGGTAGAGGATGAAAGTTATCTAGCCTCGACTATTTTATTGTGTGGATAGAAATCCCACTGAAGAACCAGAATATTTTCAATGCGGAAGTCGTATAATTGTATGAGACTTCCGTACATAAATGGAATTAATTGATTGAAAACTTATTGCTGTGATGCTTTCATTCCTGCTAGGGGATTAATAAACTGTTGATTCTGGTCGTTGAAGTTGAAGTATTTAACCTTAGGAAGTAATCATCATTTATTGATTTCTTCATTTGCCTGACCGAAAATTGGCAATTCTTGTTTTCTCAAATTTTATAAATTTTGAAACAAGAACTAGTTAAATTCGCTTTATCGCAAATCTTTGCGTTAATATATCGCATGAGCGCGTTCGTGGTAGCTATCTCGTGCATGAAGAGTGTCTATAGTGTAATATTTACTAAGTTCATCCAGAGGTGAAATCTACGCATGATATTGCGCCGATGAATCGCGGGACGCAATGATCCATCGCTCGTCGAACACAAGATGCCGGCTGCTCGGTTTCAAAAGTTAAAATTGTATGTGTTTCTTAGGCTTTTTTTTAATTGGCTGCGCTACTTGTGTTTGCCATCACGACTGGACTTGGGTGGATGCGCTTTCTTCTGTAATCTCCCTTGTTTCCGTAGCTGAGTCAATTATGCTTATTGCAGAAATTTTCTCAGGGCCCAAGTGTTCATGCTATGTAGTTCCCCTTCGTTCCTGTTTCTACTATTGAGAAAACCTCTGCGCCATGCAACTGGGTATTTTAATAATTGTCCTGGCTTTTTATTTCGTTCTCACATCATTGCATTTCATCTCCTTGACTTGAAAGATGCTCATGTCGTGCTGCCGATCGTGGAGCATTACTTCAGCCAAGGTACTAAGATTTCCGCTTTCACGACATCTCTTGTGTTTTTTTATCATGATGCTTCTCCGTGACAGCCTAAGAGCGAGATGCGTATTTGAGCCGTGAATGCGATCCTAATAAAAATAATGGCATTTACCGTAATAATGAAAAACATAGTATTAAAAGCATTCAATTTATTTTGATGCCTCTCTGAGTACCTTTGCAACTATTAAAACAATTCCATTGTTTAGTTGAACACTTTTGTACGTTATACCGGACAACTTGGGCTGCAAATCTGTTGCTACATTTCTCTAACAGTATGTGTAGTGTCATAGGAATGTGCTTCTAAAGTACGTAAGTTGATTCTTCTTAATCTACTCTTTGCTAAGATTTGTTTTGAGATTTTTATTGAATTTTGCACTTTTCTTTGACTTAGAAACCTCAGCACTTGAAAGATAATGATCAAATGAAACAATGCTATTCATGAATAATGTAAGCGAAATGGCTTCAAGTCTTCATCCAGATGTGAAAATATCCATTTGATGTAAGGCAACCGTATTCCGCTGGTTAAAGCAGGTTGAACATTTTTGTTCCTTTACCAAACGTTTCTTTTATAACAGAATTAACTTCAAAAGCACTATTAGGTTCCTTCGAGATCAGTTCAAATTATTGTAAAAAATTTATACACCCACAAAAAATCATTTCCTCTAATACATCAAGTGTAACTACTGAGTTTAAATACTTTCATATAGAATTATTAATTAGCAAACATTTTCTTTTTCAATTACATTCACTGTATATATAAAATATGTTCTTTAATTTTCTTTTGGTTATTAATTGTTTTTAAAAATATGTAGAAATATAACGTGTGTGTGTATAATAAGTGCAAATTTCGTAAATCACGTTTTCAGAAGTAGTTGGGAAATTGCGAAAGAATTGAAAATATAAAACTCCTTGAGTGGATTCATGTAATAAATTTACTGTAGATGGCTGTTTTTTTTTTGTACTGCACAAATTTTGACAAATATATTTTTATTATGATGGGTTGTACCACCTTATACTGTTTCCTGGATCCCTTATATACCTAACTGTCTCGCCACTGCTTTTTCGTTTCAGTGAAGTGAAATGCAAAAATGGATTTTTTCAGGGTATAAGAGTGAATATTTTTATCAAATGGGGTATTCTTGACGTCCTTTAGCAAATTAGGCTTTTTAATGTGGAACTAGCGTACCTCATCAGAAATGACCATTTTTGAAGTTGTAGCTAAAATGTATTCAAGAACACTGTTTTAAAATGAACTAAGTATACTCAAAACCTTTCTTCCTGCCGTTCTTCGATGTTGATGTTCAGGTAACTTTGATATATATTTCAATTGAAACAAAGAAATCATAATTCAAAAGCAGAATTGAGTCATTATGTATATTGTTCATTAATCCAATTCGCAGTCCAGGTCAAGCAAGCGAAAAACTTCCTTTTAACATTTAAGGGATTTTTTGTGCAAAACGTATTTTTTTGAGTTACTCGTCTTTCGCTCTCTTCGCATAACTTGCCGGATGTAAAATTGTCACTGGAGATATCTGATACAAGTGTCTTCATTAGTGTAACTAGTTTTGTATTTTCGTCGTTTGGAAATCATCATTGTTCCTTCTTCGCAAGTAACAAGTTATGTCATATGCTCTAACTACGAGTAGTTACAGTCTTGGTTTGTAAATTTTACCGTTCACTCTGTTTGAAAGCCCCTTTTTTTACTGAGACTATGACTCAAATCTGCTCAGTGTGAAATGCCGTAAAATGTTGAAATTATTGTTACCCATGTAGATATTTTCAGTCCCCAAGTTCCCTCTTTCAACTGATGTAAAATAGTTCGATGCTAGTCATATCGAAATACCTTTGGGAGAAATTTATTATAGAATTTGCGCGTGAGATTAACGTTTAAGAAGAGTGTGCGTGATTGATAGCTAGTAATTAGAACTGTGTGTTAGCATATTTTGTGAACTGCCTCGGAATTCTGGCTCAGTTTCCTCTCTTCTTTGTTATTGCATTTATCACGCGCTCGAAGCACTCGCGTCATCGAGTTGTGTTAATTGATCTGTTCAGTTGTGGCAAAATCACCTATGTCTAATTTTTATACTTGCATGAGTGTTTACTTCAACAGTCCCTGATGACTTTATATAGTGTGGCGAGAGCACTTTCTTTTCACTTGTGAATACTTCGTTTGTACTATCAAAAAAAACCCTCCACAAATAATTGAACATCTGTTTTTGATAATGTTCATTCGTATGAAGATGATGCGGTTGCTTTGTAATTATTATGACACAATTCGGAACTTCTACATTGGGGTGAGCAAGGAACTAACTTGGGCGCACCGCGTTGTAGGCTCTCTTTGTAAAAGCCGATTTAAAAATGCTGTAGTTTGTAAAATATTATTGCTAGGAGGCTGAAATAGGTCTCATTGAAAAAAGTAGGATTTAAAATCTTATCTTATTAGATAATTTTGTCTGTTTGGCATACCTTTCATTTAAATTTGACATTCATCACTAAAAATTACGTTATCCTGCAATATTTGATCAGAACTGCTTATGTTTTTATTCAAGGCAAAATAATAACTCCAATTTTTATCCTGATGTAAGATTCCTTGGTGACGTTAGATTTTATATGGTTTAAAATGAAGTTCGTTTTGAGAATAAATGAAGAGTAGTTTTCTTTACCTGTGTCTCGGCAAACAATTTTCTCACTGATTCCATTTTATGATCTTTAATTAAAATCCTTACCATGTTAATTCTTGTTACTGTTCTGGTATGTCAAATTGACAAAATTATCGAAATATCAAAAAATTTCAAATCCTGCTCTTTTCAATGAAATCTATTTAAGCTTTCTAACACTGATATTTTACAAACTACAGCATTTTTAGATCTGCTACTTTAGTGTGTCCAGTAAAAAACGTACACACTATAATTCTTCCTGGGTTCAGGAGCAGGAACATTAAGGTTTTCTTCTTTGAAATTCTTTGCAAAATCAGTTATGCTAGCATCACTTTCATGTTTATATAGATGAAGCACAACTATTGTTTCCCCTTTTAATTGGATTCTGTTATGTGTTACTTAGCAGCCAAAAGGATTTTTTAGGAAAAATTTTTCTCTGAGTGTATGGCGGTGAGAGCTGTAACCGTGTTGCAGTCATCGTTCTTTAAGATTGGGTTACTTGATAATTTGACCATGATTTATTCAATACGCAAACTTATAATTGTCATTCCTTTGTATTCATTTTAGATCAATTTCTTTCCGGACCCTTTTCTAAGAAGTACATCTTTTCTAAAACGTACATGTTTTTCCTAAATACCCTTTGATGAGAACAAATGATTTGAGTGAGCAGCGTCATGAATGAGAAATAGAAACAGCAAATATGTTTTATTTTATTTGGTTGAAGTGATTAAACAATGTAAAATCCAAGATATAAATCCGAAGGAAAACCGGTTAGCCTACTTCCTAGAACGAACATTTTATAAAACAAACAAACATCGGTATCTTGAGGATGCTTTATTTCCAATTCAAGCCTAATAAATATCACCTTCTACATTGGTTTTTCAAATGCCTCAAAACCACTGTTGTGACCTTATACAATTATAAATATGCCCTACATGCAGCTATAAATATGCACTTATTTTATGCAAATATGTATTTATTATTATGTAAATATGCATTTATTATAATGCATATATGCATGTACTTCAATTCTTTTAAGCATATTTTAAGTGGATTCCTTTAATTGATTAGATGTAAAGGAGAAACTTAGCATTCGTTTGCTCTATTGGCTATAACTACGTACTGCATAGATCACTAGAGTGTACTAGTTTACCTATAAACTCTCAACTGTATTGAGGAATTGGGGAGAAATAGAGGACTCAATGGAAGTAAAATTACTTACTAATTGAAATCAGTGATAACATAAAGAAACAAAACAAAACTTCTAAACAAATACATGTAAATAAGACCTGTTTACAGTGAAATCATTTGAAAATGTAGTTACAATCTTATAGCTCGTATAATGTTGGCAATAGAAAGTAGGCTAAGTAACATTAATAATGAGTATAATGTCATCTACTTATCGAGTTACATTTGACGACCACATGGTACTTCAAATTCTCAAAGGTAACAGTTTAATAAACACAAAAGACTCTCTCAACTTTACAAGATACGACTGGTGCAAACTTATAACAAAGCATATCACAGGGGGTCAGATCATTTGGAACATCATCCAGTGCAGTAATGGATTGATCGCCCTTCAATACTGAATTAATATATTTCAATGAGGCGAAGCCAGTATTCTTCTCTATTACATCGTCATGTTTGTTTAGAAATTGTTCGTCATATGATGTTTTCAGGGATTCTTTAACATTGTCAATAATTACAATCGTAGAATTCAATGGAAGGCCAATAGCCTCCAACTGTTTCATTGACTTGGGCAATATCGAGAATGTTGCAGAGATGAAACTTAATGTGGTTGGTGTTCCTACATCCTGAAGCAGAGCATTAGAGTCTTCAATGCTTTGAGCTTGGCTGCTGTCAAACGTGGATATAACTTCACAGATTTTGTCGAAGTGTTAGTTGCCAAGTGTGTCGCTGCTTCAATCCATGGGCCCCATCTGGTCACGACAGGAGAAGGAGGAAACGTTGTATTGGGGCAAAACTCTCTAAATGTATCAATTTTGTTGGGTGACCGCACAAACACATTCTTAACCGATGAAATTAAAGCATTTATATTTGGGTAACTAGAGCGAACTAGCTAAGCAGCCCTATGTAATGCATGTGCTAAACACGTCATGTGTATCATTTTAGGATACGTAACTTGCAGTGCATTAATAGCTTTCTTCATATAAGAAGTTTTCCATAAAATTCTTCTTCTTCATATATTATAAGAAGCAGCATCAGTAGTAACTATCAGAACGTTGTTATAGTTTAATTGCTGCGGCCAAATGCATCGCAAGGAATCGTGGAAGAATGCAGAAATTGTCGAATGGTTCACTCTGTCTAAGATCTGTACATTAGCCAAGTAGCTTTTACGTCGTTCTTCGTCATGTCCCAGTACGCCAAATACGAAGCAGACATTGTGTCGGTGGTCTATATCTGTGGTTCCATCTAGAGATGCCCATACTTTCTGTCCTGCTTTCTTCCTTAACGCTTTCATTTGATCATCATACAGTTGACTGGTCTAGGATGACATTTCCTGTGTAGTTTTTCAAAAACTCCCCGAGTATTACATTGCTCAATTTGTTACAAGGTATGTCCACTGCTAAGAATGCTTCACATGGGTCATTAGTGAATTTTTTCTGAGCAGTATGGCCAGAGTTTTGACTCTCAGATTCTTCATGGTTAATGTCGACACTTTCAGGGTTTCCAGACTCGTCGGGCAGCAGGCCAACCGCAACCTGTTTTTTATTTCTGTGGCGAGCGGTCCCTAAATGTTGGGTCACTTGTGATCGTCCCTGAGTTGATATCTGAGAAAAGAGTTCAATTAAGAATTATCCGTATTAACCAGTCACCTTAAAGGCCTCCTAAACTCAATATTATTGTTTTCAAGATTTTCGTTCGAAAATATAGATTTAAGGTCAAACATCAATGTTCCAATAGTTGTTCATCGCTCTTTTCAGTAATTAAATATGTTATATATTCAATTTCGCATTAATGAACAGTAACTTTACAATGAAGATAAAACTATTGCGAATGTCGGTGCCACGTGTCAATATTGAATGAAGCTAATTGTACCTACTTATTTTTACTGGACTTCTTTCGTCAGATTGCATTAAGTTAATTTCATATGCCACAATCATTACTTTTGGAAGCGTTTAATATGAGGGAAACCTTTGGAGAAAACAAAAACTGAGGATATCGAAGTAACCGGCCGACATTATTCACACTTTTACTTGCTTATTGTCTAATTCGAAGGAGGGTTGGATTTTCGCGGGACTGATCTTGTTACAATTTATTTCTTTGTTGAAATGCAACATAGAAACAAAAGGAATATCACCAAAACTGTCAACAACCTTCACTCTATCATCCCCATCCAGCTACCAAAGCCGTGTCCCCTCGCGGGGGTGGCTGGTGCAAAGAGTAGCTATCATTCGCTCACAACTCTTGGCTCGTCAGGCTGGACGGGCGTTGCTACGCAGCACACAACATAATCTATTATATGCAACACACATCATATCTAGCATACTCTATCATATGCAACAATCAAAATTATTGCGTTTATGAGAACTTTAAAACCATATAAACCGTTTGTTACAAACTTAGACTTTACCTTTATATTGCAATACTTGAAGAATAATTGACCATCAAAGTCAGTAACATTTTAAAATTCCTGTAAGTATCTTTCGATTCTCTGAGAAGTTGTCTTTGCAGTTTTCGGCATAATTGCCAACACAAGAAATAGAGTATACGGTTCAAATGAATGATCGCAAGCATCTGAAAAACGAGAGAAATTCTAATTTTACTCCACCACGGTAAGCATAAACATTAGAGGACGGCAGCAGACTACGACTGAGCATCCGGTTGCACCCCGCCCGGAACAAAGTTCAGCAGTCATTCATAAGTGCACTGCACGACCATCGCGCCCTCACTAACTCAGCATACCCAATGGAATTAACCCTGTCAAGGGCTAATTAAATAAAAAATATCACCTCTTGGAAATGTCATGGTGATTCAGTCTTTAGTTTTATCGCGTTTGGACTATTGCAGTCTAGTCTAGATAGATTTACCTCAATATTTTCAAAAAGAGTTGCAAAAATGTATGAACTTCGCAGCTAAAGTGGTATGCAAAGGTAATTTCAAGAAACGCGATCATGCCCCCCCACTTTTAAGAAAACTCGGCTAGACCCCAATACAAGACAGGTTCATGATCCAAAAAGCTCGACGAGTGTTCTCATCTCTGTACCTCCCTCAGAGTAATGCAGATGTGTTAAAAAAATTTTCCTTCCAATGTTCGAAACGAAAAATCTAAATCGAAGGCATGATGTCTTTGTCAGTTACCGTTCATCTGACGTGGGACAAAAAGCTCTCTCAGTTTCTGGAGCTCTTTTGTGGAACAAGCTTCCCCAGCATATCAAAAACTCGAAAACTGTAAAAGAATTTAGAGTAAATGTGTCGCGTCATTTTGTATATCTATCATAGGGCCTGCAGCACTTCGGTGTGAATTTTCCACTTTCCTGAAAATTTAATATTCCTAAAATTTCTTCTAGAGAATTAGATTTTATATCTTTCTCATGTTCGCTAAGTCATTGAAATAATGATCTTGATTATTTCTGTCGACTATATTGAGTAACACAGCTGTTAGCTCAATGTAGCAGGATGAAAGTCGTTTTTTTATTAGTATTGTTAGTTTTTTTACACCTTTATTTTCTATTTTATGTATTTATATTCAACATCCGTATGATGAACAAACTCTGAAATACACTTTTTGTATGTACATCAGTTTACAGGTGTATAGATGTGAGTGTTCTGCTGTGTTCTTTAAAAATTAATTTTGGCTAACATTGTCGCACTACTTCGAAACCATTCACAATGGTGCTTCTATCTATTTCGGCTGAGCGTATTCGTGTCTTCTCTTCTTTCGTTTTCTTCACTTATATTGAAGGACTTCCAATGCGTTCTCTAGTAGTATTTATCTGTTTGCAATCATCTTACCAAGCGTTAAATGTCCCAGAGAATATTTTTTATTTGTTTCTCACATTGACATAATTAACCCCTGGCAAGGCTATTGTACTCCTCGTTAGGTTTGTACTCCTTCAGAAATGATATCCGGCCATAACAGTTTCCCATTTAATCCCATGTACCCATGTCCGTATAATGTGGAAGAAAATGCCGATAGGCTGTAAAACCCTAGACATTTTTTTTGTGTTGCTCTTACTGTAACTTGATTTTTTTTAACATTCTATTAGAAAATTAGAAACTAGTTCATTTTTACATTTTTCGAAGTCAGTTTTCTTTTAGGTATTTTTTTCAAATAATTTCTTACGATAACAGTGAGCTCAACTTTCATTTTTGATGTCGCAGGAGGAAGGTTGTTTTCTATGACTATGATTTTTTATATTCATTTTCAATACGATTACATATTAAAATGTGTGCATGTGTGTGTGCGAGCATATATATGTACACACGCACATGCATGGATATATCTGTGTGTATGTATGTAGGTATGTGTATATCTACATAAATATATATATATTTCTTTTTCAATTATTTTTGCGTGGAAACAATCCAGTAAATAAATTTATTGCATTTGCTAAATGATTCAAAAATAGATCTATCACTACCCCAGAAGGCGTTTCTGTGAATGGAAAAAATGAAAAATAAAAGTAGACAAATGAAATAAAGCTCAATTTGAGCATATGACTCGTGAAAAAATTTTCTTTCTGTCTGTACGTTGAACAAGCTATAAATTTAATTTTGCGTGTTTGTGTGTTTACGCATTTATAAGTGTTCGTATTGTACTGCCCGATGTTTTTTCTAAATTATTTTTTGACTAACTTTTTCTCACTACTTGATAATCATTTCCGACGGTGTTTCAATCTGCTTCGGCAAAGCGTTTTTTATATTTTCTCACGTTGTTTCAACTAATAATTTAGGAATTCCGACAAATTCTCTAGTAGTTTTGAATCATACGTTAGTGGTCAGCCATCTCTTGGTGTATAAAATATTCAAGAGATGACATTTTCAATTTAATTAGCTCCTGACGGGGTTAATCTATTAGTACGCCTCGAATGGTTTGTCTGTTAGTACACTTCGTATGGTTTGTCCATTATTAAACTTCGTATAGTTTGTCTACTCGTATTAGTACTCCTCGTATGGTACGTTTGTGTAAGTACGTCTTATATTAAGAAATTTTTAAAACACAATATTATGCCATGCATTTCATGTATCAATTACTTTGGAACAAACGTTTTTTTCTTTCTTTCTTTCTTTCTTTCTTTTTTCTTTATACTCCATGAGATGGCTTACAACTTATTAATAATTTAAATGCTTCTTGGGAATTCTTTGGAATTCCTAAATTATTGGTTGAAACGTAGTAAGAAAAAACAAATAATGCTTTGAAGCAAATTGAAAAACCGTCGTAAATGATTATTAAGTAGTGAGAAAAGGTTAGCCACAAAGTAATTTCTAAAAAACATCGCGCAACACAACACGCACATCTAGAAATGCGCATACAAACATACACGCAAAATGAAATTCATAGCTTGTTCTACACACGGACAGTATAAGAAATACAGTGCGCTCACCTCCGTAACAAAGCCGTCAGGACCTCGTTTCACCAGACACTTGAGGTTTGGAGACCGAACGGAGGTGAGATCGTGACTAGTCCCTAATATTATTATTATTTCGAGCTCTATTACTATTAATATTACGGTCATTACTATCATCATTACGATTATTGGTGCTATTATTACCATTATCATCTAGACCATCGCTTCTGAAAGTCTCCCAGTGCTACCTGTGTCTACGGAAGTAACTCAATGTGCAAACGGACGAGTGCTGAGAAGTTCCGTCGGGGCTGCCATCAAGGCCCGCGGTTTAGCAAGAGGACGATCATTTCTGTTCCTCTTGTGCTGTCCTCTCCTCTCTCCTCTAATTTGCACATATATCTCCCGTGTTACTTTTCTCACTTGGGTGTCCTTAATTAGTAATGTTTAAACCTAGAAATTATTAACTTAACATTGTCGTCCTCCTTGAGAGGCGACCCTTAATTTACCTTTGTCGTCCTCCTTGAGAGACGACCCTTAATTAACTTACCTTTGTCGTTCTCCTTGAGATGCGACGTTTAATTAACTTACCTTTGTCGTCCTCCTTGAGAGGCGACCCTTAACTTACCTTTGTCGTCCTCCTTGAGAAGTGACCCTTAACTTATCTGTGTCGTCCTTCTTGAGAGGCGACCCTTAACTTACCTTTGTCGTTCTCCTTGAGAGACGACCCTTAATTTACTTACCTTTGCCGTCCTCCTTGAGAGGTGACCCTTAACTTACTTTTGTCGTCCTCCTTGAGAGGCGACCCTTAATTTTCCTTTGTCGTCCTCCTTGAGAGTCTATTTATTCCTATACAGTCGTCTAATAGGCTGTCCGTAATTTAGGTAGTATTAATTACTTTAAGGTATTATTAAAGTCTTCAGTCTTATCTTTCCTATGTTCTATTGCTCCACTTGAGCCTTCAACTTACTAGCCGTTAAAAGAGGAGAAACCTCACTGAGGATAGATTATTTAGGTGAGTTTCGACCAACCTGTAAATTAAATTAGCTTCTGAATCAAAGTGCCTTAAATGCTCAAACTCGCTTGTGACCCTATTTTTACCATTAAACTTTCCTTTAAACAATTTAAACAATTTATTTACCACAGGTGACACAGAGGTAGAATGTTTCTTAAGTCTAGTACAATGGTCAAACTAGAGTATAGCTACATGTGGGCCCGAACAAGTTCAGCGACTTCTAGGGCATCCTACCATCACATTATTCTAAGGGGTACACTAATGTTTAACCTAATTCACTTAACCTAGTTTCGCAATAGACTGATCAGTGAGATAATTGACTTAATATTTCATGCTGTATTTTACAATAGAGGTCAGATCGGCTATGTTTAACAATATATTCGGTAAAACGATTAAGAGCAGACTGAAGTTCGGTTGTGTAACCTATGGTAAATCACATTATTAGGACTAGACATGTAGGAGGCAAGATGTGACTTGGTGGTCTTACACGACTAGTATTTTGATGGGCAATGAGATTCAAGATGTCTCTTGAATACTTTGTAGGAATTGCTTTCACGGATCTCCCCAGGGATTGAGTTCCAAGTTTTAGTTCCAACGAAGAGGATACTGTGTTGCGATCGGGCCTTTGAAAAATAAGGAAGCATGAATTTACTTCTATTTCGGGTTAAATGGTCGTGTTGACCAATTTGCGCAGTTAATAATTGTTTTAGGCAATTATCGCCATCATTTCTTAGAGTTTTATAAATGAAATTGCAAATGGAGATATTATAGAGATCCGAAAGTTTAAGTGTTTGTAAATTTTTGAATGAATCATTTGTGTGAGCATTATATTCTAGGTTCATTACCGCTCTGATGGCTCTCTTTTGCAGAGTAA
>JACJUY010003912.1:38830-78875 GCA_014220935.1 Platorchestia sp. MABIK | reverse complement strand
TGTGTTCCGTGGTGAGTTAAATGGGATATCGGATCATTACTTGGTCGAAGGGAAGTTGAGAGTAAATAGTGTGTAGGGAGGTGTAAAAAGGAGGAGTGGAAGGGAGGTGTTAAATGTGAGCAAGTTGCATGATCCTGAGCGTGAGTGTGAGTATCAGGAGAAGATGAAAGTAGAGTATGGGAGGGTGAAGGTAAATGAGGTTGGTGGAGTGGAAGGGGAATGGAAGCTGTTTATAGATGCGGTGAAAAAATGTGCAAGGGAAGTGTGTGGGGTAAGGAAGGTTGGTGGGGGAATTAGAAAGGGGAGTGAATGGTGGAATGGAGAAATAGGAGCGGCTGTGAGAAGAAAGCGGGGGCGTTCGAAAGGTGGCTGCAAAGGGACGGCCAGCAAAATTTCGAAGAGTATAAGGAGAGGAAGAAAGAGGTGCAAAGAATGGTAAGGAGAGCAAAGAGGGCAGCGGATGAGGAGTGGGGGAGGAAGTCAGGAGGGGACTTCATGGAGAGAAGGAAGGTTTTCTGGAAGGAAGTGAAGAGGATTAGGAAAGGACAGGTGGAGAGTGAGGCAAGAGTGAAGGATGCAAATGGTAGGCTGCTAGTGGAGGGTTGTGATATGAAGAAGAGATGGGCGGAGTATTTTGAGGAACTGCTGAACGTGAAAGATGATAGAGTTGCGAGAGTGGTAGATGTTGGAAGTGATGTTAGAATGCCTGTGTTTGGTGATGTTAATAGAAGTGGAATAAGAAGTGTAGAAGTGAAAGGTGCGTTGGATGTGATGAAAAATGGGAAAGCACCAGGTATGGATGGTTGCACGGTTGAATGTCTGAAGAAAGGAGGAAATGTGGTTGGAGAATGGTTGGTACGTTTATTTAATGTGTGTTTTGGGGCTAGTAAAGTGCCGTTAGATTGGAGTAACGCGTGTGTAGTTCCGTTGTACAATGGGAAAGGTGACAGGTATGAGTGCAGTAATTCTAGAGGTAAAAGTCTACTGAGTGTCGTTGGGAAGCTGTATGGAAGAGTTTTGATTGGAAGAGTGAGAGTGATGACGGATCGTGTGCTGGCTGAAGAACAATGTGGTTTTAGAAGTGGCAGAGGTTGTGTGGATCAAATGTTTGCTGTGAGGCAGGTAAATGATAAATACTTGGCAAAAGGTAAAGATGTATATTGGGCTTTTATGGATCTAGAGAAGGCGTATGACAGAGTGGACCGTGAGGCTCTGTGGCAAGTTGCGAGTTTGTATGGAGTGGGTGGGAGACTTGAATGCGATCAAGAGTTTTTACATTGACAGCAGAGCGTGTGTGAGAGTAGGAAATGAGGTAAGTGAGTGGTTCCCAGTTATGACAGGTGTGAGACAGGGATGTGTGATGTCGCCGTGGTTGTTTAATTTGGTTATGGATGGTGTGGTGAGGGAAGTGAATGCCAGAGTGTTGGGAAAAGGTGCGCAGTTGGTGGGACGAAATGGTGTGTATTGGGAAGTGTGTCAGCTGTTGTTTGCAGATGATACGGCGCTTGTGGCTGATTCAGAGGAAAAACTGCGGAGACTGGTTGCAGAGTTTGGTAGAGTGTGCGAAAGGCGTAAACTGAGGATAAATGTGAATAAAAGTAAGGTGATGAGATGTTCAAGAGGTGGAGTGTTTGGTACTTTGGATGTGAGGATGAATGGTGAAGTGTTAGAAGAGGTAGAGCATTTTAGGTACCTCGGGTCGGATGTGGCTGTTAAGGATAGTATGGAAGTTGAAGTGAGACATCGATTGAGTGAAGGCTGTAAGACATTGGGTGCAATGAGGAAAGTTTTTGAATGCAGGAGTTTAAGCATGAATGCTAAGAGGGGACTGTATGAAAGTTTGATTGTGCCAGTTTTGTTGTATGGAGCAGAGTCGTGGGGTTTGAGAGTAGCTGAGAAGAGGAGGATGGATGTGTTTGAGGAGCATGTATGGAGTGACAAGAAGAGATAGGATCAGGAATGAGTTGGTTAGGGGGCAGACGGGGGTTATCAAAATGCTGAGCAGGCGAGTGGATGAAAGAGTGCTTGGATGGTTTGGGCATGTTGAAAGAATGAATGTTGAGCGGCAGGTGAAAAAGATTTATATGTCGGAAGTGAGTGGTACTAGAGTGCGAGGTAGACCACGGATGTGTTGGATGGATGGGGTGAAGCGTGCTTTGTATGAAAGGGGTCTGACTGTGGATGTGGCGAGAGGGATGACTGCGGACAGAAGTGAGTGGGGGCAGTGGATAAGAAGGTAATTTTATTTTTGACGCGGTACTGGGAGCTTGCCCGCGTATAATGGGGTTGACCTGTCCTGTGCGGGGGGAGGGGCTGCACTCAATGAAGCGGTCGGGGTAAACCAGCCATGGCTGTCGGGCCTGACTGGAAGGTGGTTGTGCTGGGCTGCTGCTGATCGTGGCCGTTCTGGTGCGGCCAGTGCTGCCTCTCTCGCATCCTAGTGACTAAGGGTGTTGTTTGTGGCCTGCTGTCGGTTACCCTCCCATAGGGAGGAGAGGCCTGGTATATGTATGTATGTACGTACGATAAGTTCATGCATGAATAAGTAATCTTGTTTCGTTCTACTAATGTTAAATGCATTTGTAGCATCAATGGTTTTGCTTTTGTGTTTTGTTAGCGTACAGCCCCTATAATGGCTGCGTTAACGCACCGTTGTTCTTGACAGTATCAATGGTTTGTGACGAGCCCTCGGTCAAGCTGTCCGCTCTGCCGCTCCGTGTGGTAGTTGTCTGGGCACCAGCAAGCATTCGGCACCGACTCTGGGCCAAAGGAAGATGTGATGAACTTTTTACAACCTGCTGTCTATGTACGTAACGAGTATATTACTTACACAGTGCCTCTGTTGTTATGGGGGCAACGCGCTGTACCCTAACTTATTGGTGTAAATAACGCATGCGAGTAGGAACTGCTGCCGCTTGTAAATGCTTATATATCTTGTCTGTTGGGGAGATAACTGAAAAGTGTATACCGTTGTAAGTGTTGCAGTCTGCGTTTGTTCATACGCCCTCTATAACTTATGTTTTTTTAATTTGACAGATAAAAATGGTATAAATTATTTGAATGCGAGAAAGTATTCTGAGGATATATTGACATAACTATAGATCACGCGCGTAATGATTTCACAACACGTCTAGAGTATGTAGAACATGTGGATATTCAAGTTTCTTTTCAAATGAAGGTTAGCAAATAACATACCGGTGGTCAAATATTTGGTTTAGTAATATGTTCCATATAAGCGTCCAATATTCGTTCATGGCCAACATCAAACTCAGGGGGAGACAACTATTGTATCTATGGGAATTGGCGCTCCCAGGGGGACTATGTGAGGGTCCGAGCTAGGGGTTAGGTAGGCCTTCTTTTTGTTGCATTAGAATAGGATTCTGTTTTGTTACGAATCACCCTTTTTTCGGTTCACTGCTGTCCTGTTTTTCAACACCTACTACTTCTTCTTTCTTCAACTTTGATCTTGTTTCATAATTTTCTTTCCCAACTTACTGTTTCTATGCCCTTTCTGCGTAGATTCCGCGTTTCCTTAACTCCATACTAAATGGTGCCTTCCTCCTTCCTCTCTTTGGATCGTATTTGTTGCTGCGGGTAGGGAGGCTAAAATTAACGACTAAACTAATCTAATCATGGTCAACATGTCTGTCTAGAAAAGACAGTTATTTACTCGTAGGCAACGCAGAGTAGAGTTTCGGCAAAATATAGTCATTTTCATGGTTGTTAAAATATCAAACGGTTTCGCAATTTTTCTGACGTCACGTAGGAGATTTCTATTTCTAGCACGTTTAAGTGGGAAATAATAATAATATTGAAAGATGTTGACAAAATCAAAATTAAAACACGGAAGCGAGTTTCAAGGATGGCATTTCGTCTCAAATTAACTTGTCCAGTGATGGGAACGTTATTAAAAGATTAATGGATGAACTCTAGTCAGGCTCTGTTTGAAATTTGTTTGTCAAAAAGTTGAATTGTGATGTTAACTTGTTGCAGACCATCTTTTCGGTTTACTGTTGTCTTTCTTTTCAGCACCTCTTGCTTTCTTCTGCAAATTTTGCTTCGTTTCATGAATTTCTTAAAATCTTGCAATTCTGTGCACATCGTGTGAGGACACAATTGAGCTTAGGTTCTTGTTACCCTCGTCACTGATGACCAGATTAAAAAGTTTTTAAATGTTATCGTTTATTGAAAACAGAGCATATAGAATCTGCGCTGAAATAGATTATTATCAAACATTTTTTGCAACTGGCTAAAACCATATAAATTATACCATTGTACGGCGCTGCATAACAGACAGCTATAGACCTGATGATGGGACACGCGCCCGAAAGTTTTTCTTAGTAAACATGATTAATTTTCTCAGAATTTTCTCCGTTGTTTAAGTGACTCATACAGATATAGGATTCAGCACAAAAGCTCCTGCTGATATTGGCAGACGAGAAGTATAGACACGGCCAATCAACGCGCCTTTTGTGACGAGACTGGTCCATGGCTTATTTAACCTACGCTCTGAGCCCTGGGGCTACAGTACAGGACTAACCTTCGCGTTACTTAGAGGCATCCGTTACAAGACTTGCGTGGTGGACGAGTTTGCGGAACGAAGCTTCAGTGTTAATCTTCGCCATTCAGTCGCTGCTCACGCACTAGGGTACCTTCCTCTGATGGGGAGAAACGTCTTTTTTTTGTAATTAGGGATTACTTTTGCATATAACATAACGTTGTAAACTTATATGATGTTAATTCATCAATCACACTTCAGAATGAATTTTAGAAATTCATAGCATAATCGTAATTCCACAATACAGGCAAACCTGTGACATACGGCACCTAGACAAAGAACTTGAGCATGGAATATTGTGACACTCCAAGCAAGTTGAATGAGGTAAAAAATTTGTGATAGGTGTTAGAGCACTGGCTGTTTAACTTAATTCAACTCATGAAACTATACTTTTTTTTTCTATATAAAAAGCTAGGCAAGACCACAATTAAAAAAAAATCGAGACTCCTTTTTCCGAAATTTTAAGCTCGAATTTTCAATAATTTATGTCTAGATCAACAGCAAATCCTTCCAAGGTGCGAGACTACGCTTCGGCACGGCCGTCTTACGGACTTGCCTATTCATGTTCATTGTATTCTGCAGCGCTAACTAGCGCACGCATGCCACAAGCGCGTTTCCAAGATACCATCAGATTTCATAATACGTACTTTTTGTTTTACTAGCATCCCCTAAAAAATTTAGCATTTGTACGAGAAACTGAAATATTTACCTCTTACCAAACCTAAAATGAAATAGCTATCCTATTCGGTGGGACAGCAATTTTCAGAAGCAGTATATCTTTGTAATAATCAAGACGAACGTTAATAAATACAGTCCGGTAAAACCGTGTCTAAACAGGCCTGGTAAAATTGGTCAGAGAACGGTGTAAAGGAACAACGGGTCTTACCTCAATAGGTTTTTTGACCCGTTGTGGATTTTCATATTCGTTGGATCCAAGTCTGCTGCGTTTCTCGTGAATTACGTGAGAAGTTTGCACAAATGGTTAAGATATGAATTCGGGGCTCCTTTAGAGATGTGCATTGTGTGGGATGCTTTTCGCAGGTACTTCTGAACGTGTTTTGTAATTGTGCGGCGCAGTCGCGTGACTTGAGGTGCTTGGAGTTCCACTCGTCGCGAGCGGGAAGCCTGTAAAAGATGACGATATCTTAATCTGTTGGGGTAATTGTGATGCACTCGTTTTATTGTACGCCATTTTCTAGTTATCTTATTGTAGATAATCTATCCGTGGTACTAAGTGGTTATTTATTATGTTGCACACAATTCTGTAATTACAGAGATTTAAATAAATTCTATGATTTTATGAAATTATTCATTTCCAAAGAATTGCAAATATTTTAAATTCTTGTCAACTTGTACATGAAAAAAGACAAAATTTAATGATATAGCATCAACTATAAATTAAATAGTCCACTCTTGCTATCAAAAATCTCGTCTCGTTGACTACCAATTGGTTATATGAAATGCAAAGCATTGAATTAGGTTTATAAGTTTTTAAGTTTTGCCCTATATTTTATACAAATTTGTTAATTGGTTGATTGCGTACTTGTTGAAGTGTGTCCGTCGATACTGTCACTCTGCAAACTAGATATCTGAACACCGTGACTGCAAATTTCTGAAATTGTTATTGCAACTCATTGGGATTGATTGGAATTTATTGCAATGTTATCCTAGCAACCGAAAAGAGAGGAATCTTAAAAGGAAGGATGGGCGTTTGAAGGCTTCAACGAATGAATCAGAGCTCATACTTAGAACGAAGCTGACGTTTTTGTCGGTGCGCTGTTACTTATCCAAACACACGACGGCTATTATTTTTTTAATTTAAAAAACAGAAATGTGGAGTAATAAAGAAGTTTTTAAGAGCTCAGTTTTCAGGATGGGACTACAAATGGAAGCACGAAGCAGACAACAAACTGTAATTATTAACCAAGATAAGTCCCATTTGTTTTTCACAAAGTAATTATCAAGAAAACATTAAGCAAGTTATAATTGATTGATAAATTATGATTCAAAAACTTTTCTTGAGATAATGCTGCAATAATTGACCAAACACAGTATGCTGTGAAAGATTTTGTATGTAAACTGATGAAAAAATAAATGCGAAATGAACGCTCAGCTAAAAACAGAACTGAAGTTACGAGATAAAAAGAACGGAATTACTGTAGCCCTAGACATTCACCTCGACCTGGTACAGTGTGAACATCAAACACCATCGCAACAGTGTAATGACAAAGAGCTAATCTCTCTATTGACCAGTGAAGCCTTGAAAGTATTCTGAGGCTGGCTGCTTTGGCCAGACTCGCTACTTGTGGAGCTGTTAGTGGAGGAATATGCACGCAACAGCCACTTGCTCAATAAAGCAATTAAAAACATGCGGCTGAACATATCGAAGAAATGATGAAGAATTTAGCCAACATGGCACAGCAGATGACCTTACCGGGCATGTGGCACACGAGGCTCCAGTTACGTCTGCGAGCAAACTGAGGGATGAGCTGCGGCTCGACGTGCTGCAGGTGGCTCACCAGCCACACCAGTATCTACTCGCATGAAATACAGTCTTGCAGCCCTGGAAATATGCTTCATATTAATCAGCCATCCTACAACGTGCGTGCAAAGACAAATAAAAATTTAATGGTTTCTCCAAGAGAAATTCAAAACTCAGAACACTAAATTCACAAACCCGTTTTAGCACAATCCTAGCAATACACGTTTTGTGCTTCTGAAAGGATGCTGGACTTGGAACTGATAGTGAACGTAAATATTTCAAGAAATATGACGATTCGGAGCTAAGATGTGGAATTTTGATACTTATCGAGCGAATCACAATCTTGTGTGCAAGACGTGGTACCAGATGATTCGATTAGGTTATAAATATATTAAAGCCTCCCAAACCACAAGAGTGTTCCAAAAAGAGGATAGAGGAAGGAACCATTTACAACGGAGCTGAGGGAACGCGGAATCTGTGTGCAAGGTATGTTATCACCCAAGATCCCCTGCGCATAGAAACAGTAGATTAGGAAGGAAAATTATGAAACAAGATTATTAGATCAGACAGGTTAGTTTAATTAGGCCTCCCTAACCGCAACAAAGGCGTTCTGAAGAGATGGAGGAACCATTTAGCATTGAGGTAAGTAACTCAGAATTAACGCACAACGTGTGTTCCAACACAAGATTTCCTGAGCGAGAAACAGTAAGTTAAGAAGGAAGGTTATGAATGAACAAGATAAAAGTTGTAGAAAAAAGTTAATCTTGACCAAACCAAAAACCTATTCTATTTCAATAGAAAGTAAGTCAACCTAACGCACAGCTCGGGTCCCCTTGGAAACCAGATAGTCATTATGGGGTTTTACTGCGGAAGACGCAACACTAGGCGCTACCAAGAAGTCCCACATCCACTAGAAGGAGGACAAAGTCAAGGTCGCTCAGTGACGTCAAAGTAAATAGCAGAATGAGCACAAGTCGATGCGAGAGAGTGACCTCACTTCTGAGAAGCAAGCTTCACGAGAGGCTGCCGCGCCACAAAGACCTCAGTGTTCTGGGCAGCGGCTCAGGCAGCGCGTATCACGGAGTGGCTGAGGTGTGCGGGCTGCCACGCTCAGTGTCTGGTGGCGAGCTACAGATTATACCATACGAGCTCTCATTTGTTTTGTTGTTGGGCATCTCCAATTTCTTCCATCTCCAATTTTTCATTTTTTTTTTAAATTCTTAAGTGAATACTTACGAGTCAAAGAAAAAAACAAAAAAGTTCGGACATTTGCTTGCTTGAAATTATTCATTTTCAAATGCAAACTGAATGCGTTTCAACATAAAATTACGTTTGAGGCAATAAAAACATTAATAGTTATAACGCACCATTAAAAAAATCAGGTCCTCGTTAGCCAAAGAGCAGTGTGCTGCTGAGTGCCGGAGGGCCTGGTGGCCAAGGCGCGGTGTGCCACTAAAACGTACATTATTTTAATCAACTGTGAGACTCGCAAGTCTCGCTGAACAGATCATCCATGAGAGCCGAGAGATCGACACGAGTAAGACTTGTACTTTTACATGGTGAGAAGTAATAGAGAAAGAATGGGAAAATTTCGTTCGGTTAACAATATGTTCCAGTCTTGAAAATGGTTAGCGTTCTAAATGCAGCTGAAATTTTAGGGTATATATATAACACCTTCATTACATTAGATGTTAGTTTAAGCCACCCCAACCGCTAAAAAAAAGCGTTCCGAAGAGAGGAAGGCACCATTTAGTTTGGAACGCGGAATCTATGCAAAAGGGGCAAACAGGGGCAACAGTAAGTTGAGAAAGACGTTTATGAAACATGATAAAAGTTGAAGATAGTAGGTGCTGAGAAACAGGACAGCAGTGAATCGAAAAAAAGGTGGTCCTTGAAATAACAGAAAAAAAACATTTTATATCATCAAAAAGAAGGCCTACTTAACTCAGCTCGGGCCCTCACGCATTATAAGACACCTATAATAATGTCATCCATCAATAGTTTTCGACCTCATATGCATGTCAAGATGACGGGAGCATCAAAATTTTAAATTTTACCGAAATTGAACAAATTTGGCGGGTAAGAAACAAAACATTTATTTAAAAATGGAGCATTGATGTAACTTCCGACCCAGTGACTAAGATTCAGTAACATTATCCATGGCATGAGATCATGATTCCAAGCAATCCATGCCTTCAATCAAGATTACCGAGACACCCGTCGTCTAAAACGCTCACAACTTTCTTACCTATTTATTACAGTGCCTTCAGTAGAGTTGAGTTTCATCCGAGTCTGGATACAATTGTGAGAAGGCCTCAAAATGAGAAGGGCGCTTATATGCGCAGTGTTGTGCGCCGTCTTGGTGTCGGGACACTGCAAGTCCTTGAGGCGAGGTGACGGAGACTTGGACCTGCAGCGGGCGCGCCCGGCAGTCCACGAGGAGCGCCTCAGCAGGCTCCGGCGCTGGAGCTTCTGGCCCTTCTCGGTAAGGTGGACACCTCGGTACAGGAAACCATAGATTTTTAACATAGTTTTAAAACTACGCGTATTATGATAACATAAAAACTCCAACCTAGCGTTCGTGGCCCGTTGATGCGATGACGTACGTGAATTGTTTCTCTTTTTTATTTTTATCAAAAATTTAATTTGAAAATTACACGGTTAAACTGCAATGGCATTAAAATGTGAATTAAAAATAAATATTCGCCATTATTTTGTATTGAGTTATTCGCTCAACAGTGCATGACATTTCGATAATTAGCACTTTTAATTTCAAAGTTATAGATATGAGGAAATAATAACAAAATACGAAAACATGTACCCAAAAATACATGAACGTATCTATAAATAACGTAGATACCACCGTCCTTCGTATTCCAATAAAACAAAGATTATTTGTCAATTGATATCCCGTGCGAGTCTGGGAATAGAAAATGTGGGTCAAAAATTGTCGATTGGAGCAAAACACTTTTTGACTCACTAGGTGCGAGAAACACAAGCGAGCACGGATCATTACACTACACAAAAGCTCAAGGTATGGATTGCATGCTCGCAGAATCAAAACAGCAGTTTAAATCAATCCCTTAATCCTGTCTCGCTCAGACGCTAGGAAAAATTAGCTTAAACGCCTTTTAACTTCTACATACCAAGGATATTTGAAACAAAATTAGAATAGTATTAGAATTGTCTAATCTATTTCTTAATTGGCTTGAATGAATGACCAGAAAATTTCTCTTCCCAGAAAGACGAGGAAACAACAACTACAACAACGACAACAGAGCCAAGTTTCGCGGCACTCAGCGAGGTCACGGCTGCTGCTCCGGTGGCCGAGGATGAACGAGAAGAGAATGAAGAAGAAAATCCCTCAGGCGGATTTTGGGGATCGTTTAATCCCATTCGGGGAATATCAAACCTAATGAGCAAAGGCTACAAGCGCTTTAAAAACTCTACAGTTGGCCAAGCGATCCGCAACTCAACGATCGGGCGGGCCATTCGCAGAGGAACTAACGCCACTCGCAGGGTGGTGGTCTCCTTCGGACGCCGGGTGAGCGGGGCAGTCAGGGCTGGCTACCAGAAAATTAAAAGAAAACTCACAGGTGAACAGAAATACGACTACTTTGTGGAGCGAGTCAGAGAGGGAGTGTCGCGCGGTGACGAAAATACGATAGCAATGCTCGAAAGACTCGGAATAAATGTGACTATCAGTAACTCCTCAGGAGTTTCTACTTCTGTGAGGCAAGACTCGCCTACTATCAATGAAATCCTCGAAAATGAGGGGCTTTTGAGTAAAAATCTAACTACTTTAGTGCCGAACAGCGTGCCAGAAGTTGAAGTTACAACTCCGGGCGCTACCACAAGCACACCCACCACAGCCCCAGCGGCACCGCAGCCCGTCCACACCACAACCGTGCCAGCCAACCGTGACACATTGGTCGAAAACTCTGAGTCCGGGATCTTGCCCGATTCTAAAAATGTTTCAGCAGGAGTTTTGCCGGATGAAACATTACTCAGCACAACAGTGCCTGGTGTTTCCGCTGAGGAAACATCGCAGCCATCAGAAGAAATAACAGAAGAAAAGGAAGCTTCAGAAGAAGAAGAAATTTCATTTGAGACACCCGCTAGCACAGAAGAGATAGAGGAAGAGTCATCAGAAGAAATTATCCCGAGCACTGGGTCTCATGACGAAGTTTCTGGAACTGAAAGTGTGAACGACACGTTGGAGCACCACATCGACGCCATTGGCGCAGGAGAAATTACAAATGAAAATGTAACCATCGACAAGTTAGTCACAACGCCTGCTCCACGCCACTTTGAGTCCTCTACTCCAGAAAGAGTAATAACCAGTGAATACGTAACTCCAGAACCCGAAGGTTTCGCAGAAATAAGTGACGTAACAGAAGAGGGTGTTTTCACAGCTATGGATGTCCTTTCACCATCAACCGAAATTAGCACGGTCAATAAATCACAGCTTCTGTCATCTGTAACGCACGCTCCAGAAAAAAATTTCTCAACAACATCGATTTTGTCACCAGTGGCTACACTGACTTCTACAACTACTACGCTATCTACTACCACTACAACGGATTCTCCAACTACAACCACACTTCCACCTACGACAACCTCAACAGATCCTCCAACTACAACCGCAACAGATCCTCCAACTACAACCACACTTCCACCTACGACAACTACAACCACACTTCCACCTACGACAACTACAACCACACTTCCACCTACGACAACTACAACCACACTTCCACCTACGACAACCTCAACAGATCCGTCAACTACAACCACAACAGATCCTCCAACTGCAACCACAACCGATCCTCCAACTACAACCACACTTCCACCTACGACAACTACAACCATACTTCCACCTACGACAACCTCAACAGATCCTTCAACTACAACCACAACATATCCTCCAACTGCAACCACAACCTATCCTCCAACTACAACCACAACCGATCCTCCAACTACAACCACAACCGATCCTCCAACTACAACCACACTTCCACCTACGACAACCTCAACAGAACCTTCAACTACAACCACACTTCCACCTACGACAACTACACTTCCACCTAAGACAACCTCAACAGATCCTCCAACTACAACCACACTTCCACCTACGACAACCTCAACAGATCCTTCAACTACAACAGATCCTCCAACTGCAACCACAACCGATCCTCCAACTACAACCACAACCGATCCTCCAACTACAACCACAACCGATCCTCCAACTACAACCACACTTCCACCTACGACAACCTCAACAGAACCTTCAACTACAACCACAACAGATCCTCCAACTACAACCACAACTGATCCTCCAACTACAACCACACTTCCACCTACAACAACTACAACAGATCCTCCAACTACGACTATACTTCCATCTACGACTACAACCACACTCCCACCTACAACAACCACAACCACGCCTACAACCACAGTTACTGTTCCTTCCACAACCAGCTTGCCAATAAGCACAGCTCCCACCACCACAATAGTTACTACGACAGCCCCTGACCACCTCGAAGCCGACGCAGAAGCCATATCCGGACCACTTACAGAAGGCAGCGGACATTTCCCCGACCCATCTGGAAGCCCGGGGGGAGAAGGCAATTTCCCCGACCCATTCTCAGCACCGGCTAACGACGAAGGCTTCCCAGACATTTTCAGCAGCAACGTTCGCGATCGTTTGCGTGAAGTTTACGAAAGAGGAGATTTTAGTCACGATGATCTGAGAAATGCTTTCAATTTTAACCCAAACGATTATCATTATTATTACGATTACGTTTATAATGATTAAATGAGGAGAAATCGCTCATGGGGAAGGACAACGTCATAACTCAAAATTGTGGAAAACTGACTTATCCATACTGTTAAAAACGCCATTTCGCTCTACGTATTTGGGAAAACCCTCACAACTGTACCTTCAAAATTGACTGAAAAGGATTACTTTTTTCAATCAAAACCAATTCCGTTAACTAATTTGTAAAGTTAAAATTCCTTCTTTTGAAAAATCAAGAATTTCGACTTGTGACGTTGTTCTTCCCAATCAACGAAATCAAGCAACACGGAGTGTGTGGCTACATCCAGGGATTACCGGTTCAAACGATCCTCCCAGAGCGATGACTATACGCGCAGTCACAAGATTATCTCCATGTAGATGAAAAGACTATTTAACTATGGTCGAATAAGATAGACGTTTCAAAACAATAAAGAGCTGGATGAACTAGCATTTATAACACAATATTTCCGAAATCGATTTTTCCAGAATATTGGAACTTCCGCAGCCGCTTGCATCCTAAGCTAGCTCAAGTTGAAAGGAGCGTCCACACCAGCACCCGGTGTAGCTGCAGCACCACAACACCACCTCCAGTGACGTCACCAGCTCCACACCAGCACCCGGTGTAGCTGCAGCACCACAACACCAGCCCCCACTTCAGAACAGCTACATCAGCAGCAATAACGGAATCTTGCATATAATTTATAATTTTGTAGTATAATAATATATAAAAATGATAACCTTACATAATAATTTAATTATTGCATAAGAGCAATAACTGAATCTTGTTTTTACATTGGCCGACAGCACTGCCTGCCAATGTTTCGTCATCGTAAGAGCAAGTCCATTTCACCTGTCATTTAGATTCGATTTATCTGACTTAAATAGCTGAATATTACTGTTAACAACTACAATGTACCTGAATAGACAACAGCATGGTTTCATCCACGAAAGTCTGCAAAAACAATTTCCAATTTTGGATAATTATGGAACGGAACATGTTCATCATGTACGAGAAGTACGGTATTTATTTGTTCCATGGGTTTGCGTCAAAACCACCATCGACTGAGATAATAAGCAGATAATTCGTTTTTAAATCTAAATAGAATTGCGTTTATACTATTTTCTTACCTTTAGAATAGTCATTTCAAGTCGAATTTGACTTGTGGCGAGCACTGGACGACGTGTGTGAGGGACAGATGGAGTTCACTCTCGCCATCAACAGTGAACAAGTTGCATGGGTGGCCAGACCCGACAATAAGCGCTATATATACTAAGCACGGAAAACGGTATTTGTTTCTAAACAACGATCAGAACATTATTCATAAATAAAAAATCAATCCAAGACCTAGCAACGAAATGTCATCACCTAACACAGCAAAACGTCACTGAACCAACCGAGAAATGAAGATGAAAAATCGTTTACTAGATTTTCTTTTTTTTACATCAGTATTTCTTAATAAACGCAAAATGGCCGAGCGTTGTTACAGCAGTCTGGCATTTTTTCGTCACTCGTTACATTTCTTATCTAACATATTCTGAAGAAACATAGCTTCCGATTGTAATTTTATAATGTATGCTAGAACTCATGCCCTAAATTTCATCATTCTAAGCTTCTATTTCTCTTACAAATTTTCCAAGTATTAGTAGTTAGTTGTACAGATGGATAAGCAGCTGCTGACCAGCTGCGTCTCTGGTGAGCCGCTGTCCGCCACTGAGCTCACGCATCCTACCTCAATTTTGCACAGTTTGAAACCTTTAAGAGCAGGAGAATTTTATAGGGTAGTAATAACCGAGAAGATATGAAGAGAGGTGTCGGAACGCAATTTGCTCAGTCAAATATGACACGTAGTCATGGAGCGCGCTAGCTTTTCCGCAGGCATGAGTATTCGCTTGATACATTCAGATGCCTGACGCCAACAACTCGAGAGACAAATGCATTATCACGAAATGTTTGAATTGCTTCGACGTCACCTCATCGCCGATTTCACGTGAATTGAAAAGAACTGATCAATTAAACGTATTATTATTCCTTGAGTCCTTCGGGGAGAGTTACTACTAGAACTCACATACCTAGATACAGTAATGATTCATTTTGAGTTTAGTTTAGTCGTTAGTTTTAGCCTCCCTACCCGCAGCAACAAATGCGATCCAAAGAGAGGAAGGAGGAAGGCACCATTTAGTATGGAGTTCAGGAAACGTGGAATCTACGCAGAAAGGGCATAGAAACAGTAAGTTGGGAAAGAAGATTATGAAACAAGATCAAAGTTGAAGAAGGAAGTAGTAGGTGTTGAAAAACAGGACAGCAGTGAACCGAAAAAAGGGTGGTCCGTAACAAAACAAAATCCTATTCTACTGCAACAAAAGGAAAGCCTACCTAACCTTTAGCTCGGGCCCTCACATAGTCCCCCTGGGAGATTTTGAACTAATTTCTTAACTTTGAGGACATGACTGGCACAAGTCTACGTAGGCTGACTCTGCAAAAAGCGGAAAGAACAGAGGTAACCGCAAAATAGCACAGAAATAAAGAACTAATATTTTCACTGCTGATTCAATAACTGTTGTCTCGAATTCCTTGCAACATCTTTTTCTTTTGAGAAATTCTGGCGGATATGTAAACTTCAAAATACCAGATTTATTGATTATGAGAAAGTTTCAGCCTCCCTTTACTGCAACGAAGATGTTCAAAGAGAGGAAGGATGAAGGCACCACACCATATAGTATGGAGTTAAGGGAAATCGAAATCTACGTACAAGGTGCATAAAAACAGTAAGTTAAGAAAGAGGATTATGAAACAGATTGAAGTTGAAGAAAAACGTAGAAGGTGCTGAAAAACAGGACAGCAGTGAACCGATAAAAAGATGGTCCTTAACATAACAAGAAACATTTCATTTAACAAAAAAAAGCTTACCTACCCAACTCTGAGCTCTGGCCCTCACGCATTTCCCCCTGGGAGAGCTAGTTCCCATAGATACAATAGTTCTCTACCCCTGCGGGATCGCGCCGCTACCCTCCCATTGAGCGCACATCTTCCATACTGCGCATCGATAAGATAATGAACTCTGCGGGTGTAATTTGCCATTCGGTTACGCTTTCAAAACACAATTACCTTCACCAACGGAGAGCGTCGAGAACAGGAATATTTACAATGTGCAAAAATCACAGTCCATTTTAATAGAAAAATGCTTAGCTTAAGAAGTTTTAAACAAACTATACATTTTCATAGTTATCGAAGCTATCAAATCTAAATGATGAATACTATTAAAAAGTAATAATCTACTATTCTAGACGAGACTATAAGTTACTTCAAGCCTCCCTAACCACATAAAACGCGTTCCCAGAGAGTAAAAAGAAAGGCACCATTTGGTACAGCATTAAGGGAACGAGGAACCAATGGAGTTTGTTCCCACACACGATCTCTCGCGCATTGGAAAAGCACCACTGAAAGGAGTTTATGAAACACGATGAAGGTAAAAGATAAAGCGATGGGCGCTGAAACAAATGACAGAAGTGAACCGAAAAAAGGTCATCCGTAACAAAACAAAAATCACCACGCCAATTCAACAAAACGAAGGCCTACTTAACAAACTTGGGATCACGCATCTTCACCTGTCAGCGCTCATTGACACATACAATGGCTGTATCCTCTGAAGGGAGTATGTATATCACATCAATTTCACAGCAGAAGTGATGTGCACAATAAGCGCAAAGAGCAAAAAAAACTCAGCGCTGCAGGAAGCAGGTAAACTAAGCAGCTCCGCTGAAGCTGGCTGGTACAACAGGTCGGCCGCGTCCCTCAGATGCTGTGGCGAAGTAAAAAGCAAACACGACCGCCTTTGACTGGCAGTGAAGTTAAATCTGTATGTAGCTCAAGGGGCCACATACATCATAAGTCATTACGCCCTCTGGAGATAAGATTATTAGTTAGTTTGAGCTTCCCTATCCGCCACAAAAGTGATCCAAAGAGAAGAAGGAGGCAGGCACCATTCAGTAAGGAGTTATGCCGTCTGGAGACGGTACCCAGGTGCAACATCACCACCTCTCTGTGTGTGCTTAGAACATTTTCAAAACCCAATGCAACATACTTTTGCTTTAAATCAGTCATTGCCAAAATTCATTCGTCCATCCTAAAAAACCCACCTCGTCAACAACGAACTTCTTACAAAATCCTTCCTACATCTGCACCAATATTGAGTCCAAACTGATGCTATTGAATTTGATATCACAGCTAACATCAGATGGTGTACATAACTTACTGAAACTAGGACACACACACACTTCTTTTCGTGAAGTTTTTCTTTTCAGAGGCACATTTCACTCTTACCTTATTTGTTTGTACTTTTGTTATTTTCTCTGCAATGAAGAAACTTTAGCAAAAAAAGTTCAGTAAACCGTACAAAAAAACTTCTCTCGAACGAGTGGATGCCTCTGAGCGCACGGCTGCCTTATACATAACACCACACCGTGGTGGGTCTAACAATAACCGGCAGCAAATCGCAACTCAACTCTGAACACAATGCGTCATTAGGAGCATTGCTCAGTGATGCCCTCACAGCGGTCACTGGATATGAACACGTAATTCACCACCGCCTTCACACGCGCTCAACTCCCAAACCCAGAAATACAAAAATTTTAGGACTTCCCAAATCAGAGTTTAAGTAAAGATTTTTCAGGCGATGAAGAATATCCTGGCGCACTGACTTCATCAAAGAGATGCTCAAGTTCTCATCGAGAAGTAATAAATTTTTTGTTAAAATAAACTACAGTTTACTTGCAGTGGTCAACAGGGGTGAAGTACTAAATTGTCCACTGTCGTGGTTCCCTTACGTGTGTTTTCACATTCCAGATATAAATTAATTTTTCTACCACGACTTCGCCATCATTTTAACGTAGATAAAAAAGCAGGCAACCTCAGTTCAGCTCACGAGGTTTAGTTTAAAGCCTCATCAGCTCTAGGAAGTGGCCACCGGGAGTGCTGCGCAATGGAGATTCAACTTTCCTTACTTTACCATTAATTCATGCGCTGGCCCGAATGTCTGGTAAATGAAGAAATTTGTATTGGAAACAAAAAAAATCAGTGTGAAGTGATGCAGACTGCATAGTTTTGATTGAAGTCCTGTCTCTAACAACTTTCATTCGAACTAAATGAAAGGAAATCCATTGCTTTGGCAGTCATTGAAAAGCTTAAACTAAAATAGCTTCGAACACACATACGAACATCTTGCATTCTAAATTGTGATAACTGCAAGCTAACATGACCGTTGAGCAATACCACAAGTCATTCCTAAAACAAAATAACGTAGACTGTTTCAGCTCAACTAAGTCAAGTTTTAGAATGCGAAATAATGCGAACACTTGGCTAATAAAACAATGCAGGAACATAAGATGGCCTCCTTAGAATTAAACGGAACAGCGCCGGCCCGGAGCAAGAGGCAGACAGACGCAACAGCACTACGAGGCCGCGGCCCGCACAGCAGCGTAGCAGGTCTGGGAGCAGCTCACGTGCACGCCGCGGAAGAACCAGCCGCAGCTCGTGACGCCTATCCCAGAGAACATCTTGTCCCTGCAACACAATGACCTCATCATAACACGGTACAAACTTCAAACCTCACTGACATGTAAAGGAAAATGACATGTAATTAAACATCTCGGCATCATCCTCTGGTCTGACGTCATATCCTGACTTTTTCATGTGGGACCTACAAGTGACGTAAACGTTCTAATGAATTGATGGCGTTAATACTGTATTAACAAATCAACGGGCTTTAGTGCGTAGAAATGTAGTGAAGAAAAGAAGTAAAAGAATTATCTCCTCCGACACAATGCACTCCAACATACCCTCAAGTCTCTCAACATTGTTCACTGACGTGCTGGTAACGAGCTCCTTCTGCCAGCTTCCATACTACCACTACTGCACGACATCAAGTTGATTGCTGCAGTACTTATTTTAGACGAGTTGCACTGGTCGAGTGCACGACACACAATAAAGTTCAAGGCCCACACCGACACCCAAAGGAAGATAACTCGACAAGTGTCAACCAACCCAAATAAAGATTGGGCCAAATTCTTGAATCATGATTTGTAGTCTACGTACAAGAGAGAACAGCTAACAGTTGCGGTTATAAGGCAAAGTACGAGCTACTGAGAACCTCGAACTATTTTCTATTTATACACTCGAATCATCAAAAATATGTTTCATAAAACACTTGTTTTAAATAATAAAATTGAACGTGCAGGAGTGAGTAAGCAGCATTAGTTTATCTGAAATATTAACGTAATTTGCTTAACAGATGAAAAATTCGCCTAGTATTTATGTGCCCAAGTCAATATTGACGAAAAGCAAGAACAGAAAGTATTGAGGGTGAAAATTGGCCACTGTTGCAGCCTCTTAAATTCTTAGACATTTCTATAAACAAACGCACTTCACAATTAAAGGCTAAAGTAAACACACACAGGAGGTAACAACACTTTAGAGCCAGGCGAATACCCAGAAAAGGTCCGCACATTAAGCAAAATGAAGACTCTAATTCGCTAGGGCACAAACGTTGTACCTCCTGGAATTATAAATATGGCAAGTTTGCTGAGGAATTATCTCCCCAGTGACAATTTTCTCCACAGTGAAACATGTATTAACACAGCAAGTTAGCTGAGAGTGAAAATCAAGCAAATGCATGCAGGGAGGCAGAGTGAGCGCGTCTCATTGGCTCCCTGCGCCAAAGATGGCTGAACTTGTGACACTGAGTGATAACTTGTGACATAGAGTTATGTGCCTCACCAGCCGCCAGTGTGGCGCTCGGTGACGGCGGAGTACTGCAGTACGGGGGAGCCGCAGCGGGTGCACAGCACGTGGTACGAGAGCCGGTGGCGCAGGGTGGTGGGTAGAGAGGCCAGGCAGCTCAGGTCTTCCCCGCTGTCAGATTAGATGTCAGTTTAAGCCTCCGTAACAGCTAAAAAAAAACAGTTACGAAGGGAGGAAGGCACCATTTAGTATGGAGATAAGGGAACGCGGAATCTATGCAGGGGCTACAGAAATAGTGAGTCGAGAAAGAAGTTTGTGAAACAAGATAAAAGTTGAACCAGGGTGTCTACTGATGTTTCATTTCCAAATTTTACTACCTTCTTTTGCTTTTTACTACCTACTTATTACTACCTTCAGCACAGTAAAAAATGACTACCTATTTTTTACATTATGAATGTTGTCCAAATGTAAGTAATCAGCCTACGATGAGTAGTTTGAGTCAATATTCACGCAATACCAAAGGTTCAAAAAAGGTTTCAAGTTTCTTAATATAAAATGCAGCAACCAAAGCATCATTGCAAAAAAAAGTTACCTAAATTCTTAAGGTACCCCGTCCTAAATGGACTCCAAAGAATGTTCGGCCAAGAACCTCGTCTTAACATCTTTCAACTATGAGGACAACCGTTCGTGATACGCAAAAAATAAGCTGACTGGAAACTAGTAGACACCAGGTGATTGCCAGATCCCTTTACAGCAGGGTAGAATATCAGGGAACTTTATTATGACCAAACACTATGGCACTTCGTAAATATGAGTTTGTGAACTATTGAACGAATGTGAATATGTGAACGAATTTTTGTGATCTATTTCAATCGTCTCTCAAAATCTTAATTGGCACCCTAATTGTGCTCAATAATGATAAATAGGTTTTTAACGTATTATGCTCCAGAACAAATCACGAAAATGCTAATTTCAAATAACTTTCATATACATGTAGTAGAAGAAAGAACTTTAATAAGATGGAGCATCACCAGGCTCCTCTAACGACATCCTGGAGGTAACTGAATCCGTGAGTCGCCATGACTGCCGAAAGGAACTTCAAAGGATCTTAACTCTCGTTCAAATGATTACATTTAATTTGAAAATATAATTTTATAGCATAATTCTTTCAGGATTTGGACATCAATTAACGTCATTGGAGAGAGAAAACTATCAGCTTTACAAAGAGGTAAGTTTTTCCGCAAAAAAAAACATTCATGGTTACAGTAAATCGTTATTGTTTCCCTCACACCCAAGTGGACAGAATAAACTCCAGTCTGTTCAAACGAAGATATTACTGCTCCAATCAAGCTCAGGTCCAAAAACTCACTTTCTGGATGTAAATGAACTGCAGAGAAGTTCCTTTGACGTCATTGCCAAAAGAATGTAATGTTAAATTGAGGATGTAATGATGTATTGCAATATGATACATTTAAAATTATGATCCAAGGAGCGTGATGTGAAATGGTTGAAATATGTAAATCCAGTTTTTCCCTTCAATTGCACTTAAAATCACATCATATTTGTGTTTACATTGAAGTGCGTAGTGTGAAAATGTTTATCTTTGAATAAAAATTGGAAGGTTATAACACTAGAGCCTTCACTGCTTACATTTCATAATTACATTTGTAAGGTATAGTTACATGATGCAACTATTTGAGTGAAGTGCTACTACTAAACTTAGGGCAAGGTCATTTAAATGCCCTATATGTGACGAAGGACAAGTTTGCTCTTCGAAGGTAACGAGATTGGGTATATCTAAAGAAAATCATTATAAGACAAGAATGTCGAATATTATAGAGAGAAATAGCCTCTTAAGGTTCTTGTTTAAAAACTCAAGTAGTAAACGGATTCAATCTTAGAAAAGTTTGCAATCCTTGATTATTCACTGGTCATTTGCCTAAAAATTTATGAAATGCCAATGAAAAAATTTAAAATTTAAACATTTAAAAGACTCAAATGAACCTTCCATCATAAAACAATTCGATATCATTCAGATCAAATTGAATGAGGGAAAAAAGAGAACTATTTTTACGGTCGTTTGCAAAAATTTTGGAACATTTCGCTATTTTTGTCCTCTCCTGAAATTACATCCCGCCTTACAGGAATATTTCCCATAAACTGCACCAAATTGCTGACTCTCAGAGAAACAAATTTTAAAAAATATTGATACACTTTATACACATGTATAGTGCTTTCAATTTTCAGAGACTTATTTCACTTCACAATTTTTTACTACCCTGAGGCAAATTTTACTACTTTTTACTTCTTTTTTTACTACTTCACAAAATTTACTACTTTACTACCTGGTAGACACCCTGTGAAGAAGAAAGTAGTAGGTGCTGAAAAAGAGGACAGCAGTGAACCGAGAAAAGGTGGTCCTTAACATAACAAAAACATTTAATTTCAACAAAAAGAAGGTGTACCTACCTACCTCTCAGCTCGGGACCTCACACACAGCCCCAGGCACACACCGCGCAGGGAGCTACAACAAGCACAAAGGTCAATTCCCAAGTCTACACCTACGTTACCTTTATTGCTTCTGAACAGCAATTCAACACTTTGACTGCAACGTGAGCCATATTTGGTCACCGAGGGAGTTTTTATCAGACTGCTGACCAACCTGTAGTCACAAACTCAATTTTTTTAAATATTTAATCAAAACTAAGTGCAAACATGATTCAATTAATATTCGGTATTTTCAGCATTGCTTACTACAATTGACTTAAAACTGAAATTGAATATTAAGCTTTAGTTTTACCTGCCGCAGTCAAAGTTTTCATGAGCTCACACCAGATATGTTTAACTCTTTAAAATATTCAGGAGTTTGAAAATTTTTTTTTGTAGTTCGCAAGAAAGTTACTAGCGCTTTAAGTTCAAGGCCTATATCGCACTGAAGGTCTTGGCTTATACGATAAAAATTAATTAAATAACACAAATAGAGCAGGAATCACAAAGTAAATCTCTTTCCAGTAGTAGAGTTGAAAATATTCAATTTTCAGCAATAGATGTAAGTATTAAACAACGCTAGTTAATAGAAATAGAAGAGCAGCGAGCTCGAAGTGAACACTCCGTCGATGCGCGGCATTCACGTGGTGCTGCCGAGGCGTCAAAACGCCAAGATCAGCTCTCAACACAACATTGCGACCCCATCACACATTTCTAAGTTTCTTAGCGTATTCAGTATCACCATTGACTTTGCACATATGAAAAACCATAAATTACTCTGTGTGTCATGAAGTCAATAACTTGTACATAAGATTAAACTGGGCAGAGTAGCTTAAAAAATCAATACGTTGAGATACAAATCAAATAAATTTTCAGTCCAAACACTAAATGATAAATTTTGTGACATAATTTCGGCGTTAACTCAGCATTCCGAAGCTGTGGCTGTGAGCTATCAAATATTCGTTACAATCTAGCTTGCCACCTCCAGCACCTCGTCCCCAGAGCACCGCACCACATTGCTGCAACTCGCATCAACTCAAAATTTTAATGTTTCAAAATGAGTCTCTCCACATACGTCAGGCTCAAATTTCACGTTCATGAAGAACATTTCTCACAAAAATGCATAATCTGCCAGAATTTTCCTCAGAAAAATGCATAATCAGCCAGAATTTTCCTCAGAAAAAAGCATAATCAGCCAGAATTTTTCTCAGGAAAATGCATAACCTGCCAGAATTTTTCTCAGAACAATGTATAATCTGCCAGAATTTTCCTCAGAACAATGCATAATCTGCCAGAATTTTTCTCAGAACAATGTATAATCTGCCAGAATTTTTCTCAGAACAATGTATAATCTGCCAGAATTTTCCTCAGAACAATGCATAATCTGCCAGAATTTTCCTCAGAACAATGTATAATCTGCCAGAATTTTCCTCAGAACAATGTATAATCTGCAAGAATTTTTCTCAGAACAATGTATAATCTGCCAGAATTTTTCTGAGATCAATGCATTATCAGCTCTGCAGAACACACGATGGGCTCAGGAAGCCCACAAATCAACTGGAGTCAGTGCTAACCAAGAGGTGAGGAGAGCCCTGGCCGCGAGCTCGTGCAGGGGCAGCACGGCGGGCAGGTTGACGTCGTCAGGCACGCAGTTGGTGTCGTCCACACGCAGGCCGTTGACGTCGAGCAGGGAGAGGACCGTTCCGGACAGCTTCACTGGCAGCGACCGCAGCGCGTTGCTCGCCACTGTCAGCCAACTGCGCACGGCTTAGGTAAGTAACGCTCGCCCCATCCTTCACACTAATTATGTTCTCAACATGTCTACCTTATCGCATTGCAATGAGTACAACCACAGATACGATGAATTAGAAGCAACCGCCAGCTCAGCTCAGATAAGTTTGAAAGATGAATTTTGTACAAAGTTTGCTTGATCTTATTGTTTTTGGTGAGATGAAGATGTTGACATGATGCTTGACATGCCAAAAAGAACAGCGACAATCTTTGCAGAACTGCCTTGAGAAGTGGTTAGGAACCCAAGAAATTACATGGAAAACAATATCTAAACTGATGGTAAATCCAAAGAAGATTCGCTCCTATACCTCCTCAGGAGAATGGATGCATTTGTTGTAGACTCTAGGCAATAATTCGTAACAAGGTAAATTATATTCAATAAATGGCGTGATACGAAATTCTTTGGTTATCCTCCCTTTATGCTGCAACCCTGCAATCCAAAAAAGTACATTTACCACTCCACTAAGCTGCAAAAATGTTGGTCACCTTTATTATGAGACACATCCTCTCGAAAGAAAGGCGCTCATTTCACCAGCGCAAGTTGCTATAGTGAGTACACAAACCAGGCTCCTACGCCACAAGCTACCTAGCCTAAACTGCATTTCCTTAAAGGTATGTGATATTTTTGTAATTGGACTTGAGCAGATTCCTGCTCATGCTGCATCGCGCGTGTCGAGCTAAGGGGCACAAGTTGCAAAAAGACGGACCAACTGGAAGTCCACCGACCTGTCTGAGTCATACTCCTAATGTTGCTTCGATAAAGATTAGATTATTGGTTAGTTTAAGCCTCCCTATCCGCCACAAAGAGGATCCAAAGAGAGGAAGGAGGAAAACACCATTTAGTATAGAGTTTAAAGGACGCGGAATCTATGCGGAAAAGACATAGAAACAGTAAGTTGAAAAAGATGTTTATGAAACAAGATCAAAGTTGAAGAAGAAAGTAGTAGGTATCGAAAAACAGGAAGCAGTGAAACCTAAAGATGGTCTTTAACATAACAAAAACATTTTATTTCAACAAAAAAAAGGCCTACCTAACTCTAAGCTCGGGCCCTCACATTTTCCCCCTGGGAGTGCAAATTCCCGTAGATAAAATAGTAGTATCCCCTGAGGAGTGTTGTATGGATAAACAAATTTACCACCAAAGCTCTGCAATTTCAATAACTTGCATGGCGATGGACAGAATTTGAGGAAGAAGGAGCAAGGATGAACGTTGTACAAAATGAAGACAGTACATTGGAGCTTACTTGAGATAACGCAGTCGACACAAAGAGAGAGGCAGTTTCTGCAGCTTGTTCTTGCTGACGTCGAGCGTCTCGAGCGCCTTGAGGAGACACACGCTGGCCGGCAGCAGCTCCAGCTGGGGGGGCAACATCACCCATGTGATTCCAATCGAAATTATTAACACCTTCACCGCGGTTTTGTGAACTCAGGCTCTTAGCCACGGCAGAGGAAACAAGGTAGAGTCATTTCTAGGGAGGGAAGTACACCTCATCTTGTTCGGCTAGCCAATAGAACTGCTTCATTTCAAACAAACTTTATGACGTGACCATTGCGACATGTCGTTAGGCCAGTAGTGGTGCCTAGTAGAGGGCTAGTAGTGTTGCCAGATGCAATATGAGCGCTGCTTTTGGTTCGGTTGTGAGTAGCAGAATATGGAAATCGACTCAACTGCCCTAATACGTTTTTATCCTTCCTGAGAAATATGAGAATACAATTGCACAATAACATTTCCCCTTGCATGATAAGAGTATTTTTTAAATATGTCGTGAAATAGATGAAACGTCATTCATTCATTTATATTAAGTAGGTGAATAAGCAATTTCCCGAATGGTACACACATGGCACAACACGCGGGGACGTGTTGACAGACTGTTGGCACAATAGCTGTAAAACAAAGCTAGTATTGACCAAGGAGCACATTTCTTCCCACTGAAATACCAAGACGCTATGCCCATTCTTCACATAAAAACAGCACGAGAAGGTAAAAAAAGTCCCACAATTCAAATTTCAAAATGAGTGAAGTGTTGCATTTGCTGCCAAAGACAACTCAAGATGTACTGGAATGAAGCGTTTGCACACGTTCAGGACCAGCTGTGATCTCCTTTCTCCCATCTTGCTCTAGCAGTCCCATTTGTCCCTATCTTATATAGTTCATAAATACAAGCATATACTTGGAATGCATACAGGACAAAAAAGAGGCAAAAGTCTTCTTCAGTAAAGCCTTGTACGCAACTTGATCTTTTGGAGAGTCATTATAATGTAAAATGTCAATTTCTGTCATAAGAAATTCAAGCCCTATTACGCGCCATAAGTGCTTCTGGAACCCGTCTTCCAAATAACTACCACTCGCTGCGCCCAACTGCAAACTCTTACTTGATTGCCGCTCAAGTCGAGCTTCTTGAGCGAGGCGCCGATGCTGCCGGCAAATACGTGAGGCGGGAGCCGCGCCAGCCCGTTGTGGGCGAGGCAGAGATCCGCGAGGGAGGCCATGTTCGAGATGCCGGGCGGCAGCTGCGTGATGTTGTTGAGGGCGAGGTCGAGGGCCTGTAGGCGCCGCAGCCGCAATATGCGCCCGTCCACACGCGACATTTGGCACCCCGTCACCTGAACGGGAGACGTGTCACGTGCACCGCTGCCTCAACACGGTATTGTGCGACCAGCACCAAATGCAGAATTACTGCATAGGATGGAGAAGGCTAGCCAACCTACACCTACTACCTATCCTATACCACCCAGCTTGGCATGCAGCCAGAGGGAGATGCCTAAAACTTTAACTGTCGCATATCACAATTGATGACTGACTGAACAAGCACCAAGAGCACCAAGCACTGTACTGGAAGAGTGTATCGCCAAGAGGCGATACACTCAGACACAGCAGCAGCAGCAGTAGTAGCAGTAACAAATCAGGAGCTGGACTCACAGAGAGGTGGAGCAGAGAAGGCGGGAAGCCTGAGGTGACAGGGTAGTCCTGCCTCGAGGTCACCACCATGGCCACTTTGGGCCTAACGAGCTGCGCAGCCTTGACAGGCACCAGCGAGGACAGCGAGGACGGCACTGACCCCCGCAGGCAGGACCTCACTGCAGAGTAGAGGAAACAAGGTAGGGTCAGTTTTTTTCGTCAACCGTGTGGCAATGCTGACGTCATGACAACGAACCAATAGCAGCGCTCGTATTGCATCTGGCAACACTGCTATCCCCAAATCGGGCAGCACTTTTGGCCTAACAACATGTCGCAATGCTGACGTCATGGCAACGAAAAAAAGACTGGTTTGACCCTACTTTTTTTTTCATCTACCGTGGTAACATACAAAATAAAATAAAAAAATCTTCACGTTTCATCCTGTATCAACAATACGGACGGATTCGAAGAAAAGCTTCAAAATGGTGATGTGTCTTTTGGAGCCTTAATAACCCTAGGCGCTGCACTCACGCAGCTGCAAGAAGCTCTTGGCCTGCACGGCGTCTGTCTTGATGATGAGGTCCAGCGGCGGCTCCTTCAGGCGGATGGTAAACTTGCCTTCACTCAAGAACTTAGCGAACACACCGACAACGTTCTTCATGACCTGCGCAATGTGATGAACATGGTCACTTCTCCCCACGATTTGTTATGGCACTGGTAAGGCCCGGGTGTGTAGTGCAGATGGTGGTCAACAGCGAGCACGGCGTAGGTGACACTCACTATTAGATGGTGCAAGAGCTGCTGGTGGTGTTGTTATGACTCTTCAACCTTAAGGTCGCCAGCAAATTTCACAATGGCAAAGATTGGTAATGAGAGATTTTACAAGGCGCTGTGAAGTTTAATAAGTTTTCTGCCCCAATAAACTTGAGTGCTAAGCCAGGAACGAATTCAATAGCTGTTGAAATGCCCTCTTATTACTCTATGTCTCTTCTTTTCTCAGCCACTTGAGGTGCACCACACTTCTACTTTACAAATTTTTATCTATTTTATGCTCATTATTATCAGAATAGGATAGTCAGAGCATCATTTACAGAATGTATTACAACGGGCTACACACAGATTGGAATGTATTTAGATGTTGAAAACATGCAATGTTACAAAAGCTAGAAGCAGTCGGTACAAAGCACGGGGCAGTGAGCGCCACCACCCCTGAGCCACTCACAAGCCCATTATGGCCACGAGAAAGCCTCCACTTTGGGTTACTGCACACATTCCATTGGGATTTTAAGAGCCCGAGGCCACCGAACATTGGCAGAGAATTTGTGCTCACCTAGAATAAAATGGTGCAGGGGGTGGTTACAGAGCACGGTGCAGAGGGCAATACGTACCATAATGGACAACATCTCCAAATTCCCATCATTCACGAATAGAAAGTTTGCAGAATGTCACTCTAGCCACAGACCGCCTGCATGACTCCCTCATGGTTCAAAGATTACTCTAATAGCTCAAGTCCCGTCCCCCTAACTACACAAAGGAGTTCATGGATCATGGAGAAAGGGATTTCTACGCACAATAAGTGTTCCCGTACCCTGCGCACGGAAACAGCACGATTGGAAGAATTTTAAGAGATTATTTAAAGTTGAATAAACAAGTGATAGTTGCTGAAAAAAAAACCTCCAGGAACCGAAAATAGATGGAAGAAAAGAAAGCGAGCACAACCTAACCTTCAGAGTGAGACCTTCCATCTCTTCTAAAACCACCAACTTCCCTAGGGACGATAGTTGTAGCTCCTCCCTAGTAACAGTCTGAAAATGCTACAATTTCCAATCAAAATTCATTGCATCCATAATAGTTGTAGCTCCTCCCAAGTAATGGTCTTAAAATGCCAAAATCTAGTTCAAAAATGCTAAAATCTCCAATCAAAATTCGTTGCATTCACAAGGGCGCATGTTCACGTGCGACCAAAAAGATAAATTCTGGATCGATGCTCTGACCTTGTACTTGTTGCCGTGCTTGTTGGTGGCGGTGCAGAGGTGTAGACACACGCTGGCGTCGTCGCCCAGCGCAGCCCTGCCGAGGCCGAGGGAGGCTCTCACAGCACGCGGCGGCCTGCAGCTCGCGGCCGCCGGCGTCCGGTTCACCGCCGTCACATCGCAGTTGATGCGCATCTGTCAACACATGTTGATGCCTTCATGCGCATCTGTCAACACATGTTGATGTCTTCATGCGCATATGTCAACACATGTTGATGCCTTCATGCGCATATGTCAACACATGTTGATGCCTTCATGCGCATCTGTAGTATGAGGAACAGCAGCTACTGCTCTGTCTTTTGTGCTAACTTAATATTGGCTAAGCTGCTCTTCTACCCTTACAGGATCTGTGTTTCTTACTCACTGCACGGATGAGCTTGGATGCAAGAAACCCTCAAGTGAGTTGTAACGCTAATAAAAATCAAAATTTCAAAAACTAGACATGGGTATCATCTTTATTTGTTATTTGTCAACAGATACTATAATAAATTCAATACCTGATACTGAAGTAATAGGAAATACATGGGCAAATTTATCATTACCCTTCAGTTGAGCAGCTACAATCACATTAAATTGGTTTCCTTTGCTAAGTGCTTCAATGTGCTTACACCAATTTATGGCTTTGGCTTCAGTGTGCTTACACCAATTTATGGCTTTGGCTTTAGTTTGTAAGCTAAAACAGAATCAAGTTTTGCAGGAATTATTATTACTATTATTATTATATAAGAAAGTTTTAGCCTCCCTTTGCCACGACAAAGATGTTCAAAGAGTGGAAGGATGGAGTCACCATTCAGCATGGAGTTGAGAGAACGCGGAATCTACGCACAAGGTGCATAAAAGCAGTAAGCTAAGAAAGAAGTTCATGAAACAAGATAAAAGTTGAAGAAAGTATTAGATGATGAAAACAGAACAGCAGCAAAAAAAAAACACTAAATAACAAAACAAAAAGCTATTTTATTTCAACAAAGAGAAGGCCTGCCCAACCTTTAGCTTAGGTACCTCACATAATCCCCCTGGGAGCGCTAATCCCCACAGATACAATAGTTGTGTCCCCTGAGACGTCTGCAGTGGCACAAACTCGTGAGAGCAACCAAGCCACCCACCATCACCTAACCTGCTCGAGTGCTACAGCTAATGCCTCAATTGTCATCTCGAGAGTACTCAGATACAAATATCACATCAAAGACTCTTGTAAAAGTAAAAGTACACATCTACAGGAGGTACAGTTCAAAATTAATGTTCAATGTAAAGCACGTATGATGAACATAAAGAAATTGGAATGGAAATATGTACTCACAATTCAATGGGTGTTACTCGTGGTGGGCCAAACGAACGGAAAGAAGATTTTCCCAGTCACAGAACGTGAGATGAATTAATGTTGGTCACGTGAATGCTAAAATAAATATAACTATAGACAAACACAGAATAATATAACTGAAGTCATTCGCAGAAGTTTTCAAAAGGCTTAAAAAGGCAACTTCATACGGGGTTACACAAGGCTAACCAGTCATAGTGCATCCATCTGTAAATGCAACTGTAGCTACACATAATGCCAGCTGAAAATGAGACAAATAACGAATTATTCACCTATCACAGCATGATTTAATATGAGTATTGCTTAGTAAAACACATGTTTCTAGCCATAGGGCACTTTGATATTGCTCTCTCTTTCCCCTGACTACCTCTGAATAAACAAATGAACTGCCCAGTGACCTGCACAGCAAACTCATTCACGGCTGCGCTCATACCACACATGAGAAAAGTGACTCTGCTACAAAGCACCACAGTGACATGGAACAACGTAGCATTTGTAGGCCAAACGTGTTAACTACTAACTGCCCCACTCCAGTCACACAACTGCTGTTGCCTTCACAGCAGGTAGCTCAGGGAATCTCTGGGGATTGCCAAGTCCCCTGGGGCTGCTGAGGATACAGGCACTTCCAGCATCCCCCCTTGAGAGAGGCGCGGGATTCCTACCAATTTCCCTAGAGCCCACAAGTCCTCAAAATATGATGTAGGACACTATTCATCAGCTTATATTCCAGGTCACTTCAATAAATAAAGACAATAAAAGACTATCTTAAATTCGTTTTTATGAGCAAAGGATCTCGCATAACAACCATACTCTTATTGATGGAGGGGAATACATCAACTAATGAGAGACAAGGCCAACATATTTCCATGGAATAGAATTACAAAAAACTTGGCGGCAGGTTTCATCAAAAGCCCTCATTCCTTTTACGTTTCTTTTTGATAGATGATGCAATACTGGACGTTGCTGGTCTGAACAGCGGCGTCAGGAGTTGGGAGGCGGTGGAAGGTAAGGGCGTCACAGGTAGGGCGGTCGACACGGCCACCGCGGCCGAGGCGTCCAGCAGCTCCTGCGACAGAGACGTGGAGCACCTGCCGCCGTCAGGGACAGAGCGACTGCCCCCTGAGAAGGAGCTGCTCTGAGTCGCGCGCGAGGTGCAGTAGCCAGACAACGATGTGCTCCCGTAACTTGCAACACTTGAGGTCCCTTCGCTCGTGCGCCCAGTCGCAGATCCGTTTGATGAACGAGGGCGACATTTCTTAACGTAATCTGACCTGCCAAACTTCTTCCCGTACGGCACAGATCTGTACCATTGATCTTTCTCTCCCTCGTCACACTCAACAGGGAGCCCATTTACGCTTGGTTCACCAAGAGGCCAGTAATTCAGTATTTTATGCGCGAGTTCATCGCCGCGACTGTTTATCCATTCCGATCTAGTTATCTCCACAGTTTTGGGATGAAAATACTTGGATATAACGTCTACAGCATCATTATTGTTAGACACAAAATTTGGATCATCCTTGTAGTCTTCTATGAGATGATCGCTCCACTGGAAGACCCTGTCACCATTAAGAGCTTTGCTGTGCGAGGAGCTCTCTCTGAGTTTGTGTACGGTGCTGCTGACATGCCAGAGTAAAGGCTGCATGGGAGCCTCACTGCCCACACGGAGCCTCGTCTGCATCTGGCGGACCACATCGAGCGTCCGTTCTTCCCTTTGCTCCTCACAGAACAGCTTCTTTGCAACCCGTTCATAAGCCTTCATGCGCTCCACTGTGGCTGATGTGATGCTCGATGTTGACTCGCTTTCAACATTGGAGTTGGCTAAGCAAAATTTTTGGCCAAAAATGTCCCCAGCGTTGTTAGATACAAACACTGTAAAGCTTCCACCATCGGGCGATTTGGCGGTCGCCAACCCTGAATTTTCAAACCCAGTCAGTCTTTCAGAAACTCTGTGATCAAACCATAAACCCTTCTTGTGAGCGAAAGTCTTCATTAGGGTCATGAAATCATGATGAAAAATAAGAGAGGGTGACGAGACGTAGTTGTCAGCAGTTTCATTGACAATATTCAGACCCTGAACTGCGGCAAACGCAACTCTCGGCTCGAGATTGTTGGAGAGCATTAGGACGTCGAGGCCAGGCACGGACTGCAGCACGGATCTACGGGGCTGGTCCAGCAGCAAGTGATTCCATGTTATCACTGGGCCTTTGCAATGCCTCTCATCCACCAACCATATTTCATGAGACATAACTAATAAAACATAAGGACTCTCACACGCTCGTACCATGTTACAGATTTCTTCAAGATTCTCGCCTTCTTTGCACTGATTGATATCAAAGAGGCAGTTAGGTTTTTCTTTCCTGAAGTCACACAGGTACATCCTCGTCCTGTTGGTGGCCACAGCAGTGCTATCATCATAGCCAAACGAGGCTGAGCACCATTCCGCTTCTCCACCAGGTACTTCATATTCTGGAAGGCACTGCGACCAAACAGACAGCTCGGTTCTTTCACAGTTTTTCAAGCTTACTTTCTGACATTCATTTGCTTCTAGCCATATACCGCAGTGTGCCTGACTCAAGCACGCACCTGTCAAGAGCTCATCAGATTTCCACTCAGCATTACAAAATTCTAAGCTGTCATTGCGCAGTCGGTGTACGTCAACTTGATAGGAACCGCGACTCAATATGAATGTCTCTTCTTGCTTTGCTATGCACTGCAAGTCATGAACTTGATAGTCCTTCTTAAACGACATCTGTCTGTCAATTAACTTTGCCTGAGTTTCAAACGACGATGGTACATCATAAAGGGATACGACTGATTCCTCTTCTGCAATAACGGCCAGAAAGAGTTGCAAGTCTTGACCTGGAGTGGGCAGGCACTGGAGCAAGTTGCCGGTGTGACACCTGCGCCACTGCTGCCGAGACAGGAGAGGGTGGGAGCGGCCAGGCGAGGCAACGGAGACGTGCGCCGAGCAGCAGGGAGTCGAGCACGGCAGCGTGGCGCGCCAGGGAGGAGGATTAGAGCGCTTCCTCAAAACCACTCTTGGCTCAAACACTGCTCGAAGAATTACACGTGATGATACTCTCAGAGAGGCACATTGTAATTTCAGTTCCATTTCTCACACATGATTGGCAAAAACATGAAACGCTGCTCAAAGAATTACACGTGATGATACTTGCTCAGTGGCACATTGCAATTTCAGTTCCATTTCTCACATATGAGCGGTAAAACATCAAAGTATCAAACACAGTACAACGTTTTGATGGGAGTGAACAGAAAGATTCATTTACCAGCTACAAACTTGTATTGAGCCAACAATTCGAGGCACTACGCATTCAATTTCTGCATCCATTCGATTTAGACTAGGAAATTTAGAGCAAATGAATCCAAGCATATATGGCAGCCAAGGTTCAATGTACACATACTACAGGAACTAAAACATCCAGGCAGAAAAATAGGAAATCTTAATTGATGAAAATGTCAGTGAAATGCTGAGACACCTGCATTAGTTGTGCATGCACTCCTAGGGCTCAATAAAATTTAGCACAAAGACAGAAGCAAGTGAGCTCAATAGTAAATTGGAGAGCACACCAGCCTCTCCCACAGGGAAGGAGAGGGAAAAATTCTTCCACAACAAGGTTACTCCTGTGATGTTTTGAAAAAATCTCTCATCTGAGTGAGGCACTGAGAACATCCTCCAGCAGGTGAGTCCTCTGGTGTGAATTTAAAATAAAACAGATCCAATTCAGGGGTTTAAAAATGAAAAGAGCACAAGTTTAAGTAAACATTCAATATATCATAGAGCATATTTAGCATGTGCAAGATGCATTAGGAAAAACACCTTTAATTAATTAATTTAACACTATTACTTGCAGACATTAATGTACACACATAAAGTGGACACCCTAATTAAATTTCCTCATCTTGATAATAAGAAACTATATGTTTACATTGCTTACTGGCTCAGGTCTGGCAGCTCCAGTTGAAGCTGACCAGGTAGCTGTTGCACTGTGCATGCTGCAGCTCAACACCGGTAACTTCACACTAACCAGGCAACATGAGAGACCCAACAACAGACCATCTATTTTCCCTACTGACACCTCATCCACAACTTGCTTCAAACAATCTTCCCAAACATTGCTGCCTTTACCATCCAGAAACAAATAAAAAGAGAATATCTCACCTGGATTATTTGTGTGAGGATGATCAAACACAACAACAGGCCCAGAGTTGCACGTGTCAGGCAAGGGAGCATACTTGCAGAAGTTATATGACTGAGGAATGTTGGGAGGGAAAACTGTTGGACCAACAGGGAGTTCACTGCTTCCTCTCATCTTCACTTCCACCAAAATGTGAAATGCTAGACCAGCAAAGTGAGATCCTGAAAAAAAAAGCAGATCATTCAATATTCAGAATATGTGCAAAACATTCCAATAGCTTCCCACTCATCCTAGACATGGACAAGAGGCTGGCAGGATTACCAGCTTCAGTGTTCATCAATGACTATGTCAATCAATTGCTTTGGAGATGGACTATTATTCTGAATTTGTGAAGTTAAATTAGAAAAAATAAATCGTACAGTAGTTCAATGTTTCCACAGAGGAAAGAAAAGGGACTATTCATAGACTTAGGAAGAAGTAGACTCTATGCACAATGTGCTCCCAAATAGGATACCCTGCACATAAAAACAACATGATAAGAAGGAAGAGGAAGGAAAGACAAAGCAATGATTAAAAAAAAAGTTATGAAAACTGAAAGCTAAGTGGGCACAGAAAAGAATCCCCAAATCGTACTTAAGGCTGAGCTAACCAAGGAAGCTAATTCCCATCTCATATGATAGAGAAACTCAACTAATCTACCCCCATTGCACATCCCATGTCTCCTCAGAGGCACTTAACTTTTACCCTACTTAGGCAGGTATGATGTCCCTCAAAACTAAGAATGAAACTAGAAGCATTTATTGAAGTACTAAGAAAAGAAATTCAAATTTGAACGGCAAGCTTGAAGTACAAAATACCTCCTAACATCCACTGAATTCAACATACCTAGCAGACTAGTTGGTAAAAGGTAAAAAAGGTGCTTGGATAAAAGGTAAAATTGTGTCTTGAAATAAAAGAAAAAAGCATCTTCATCTTACATAACTAAAGATCTCACATGTGAAACAAAATGTGAATTTAACTGAATAAATAACTGCTTTGCTTGAATCCAAACCTTATCAAAAACTTGAAAAAATAATCTTATTTCTTCAGAAAAAATTTTGGAGTCCAGCTTCATCATTAGCTCAAGTACAAGGTCACATCTCTTAAATAAAAGATCAAATTACACAGAATAGGAAACAATAAAAGATGAAGAAAGAAGCATATATGTAAAAAAATAAAACTAAACAGGTAATAAACTGTCTGTATAGCTCAGGTAAGGTTTTTGCCAAGAAATATGTAAAACTCAAACTTTTAGACAAATCGAAAATTTTGAAATTGGTAATAGAACATAGATTGCATTTTCACATATGATTGCATACTGCACTATGAAATGGATGAGCTGGCTGAACCTTGGTACAGAAGCTCCTGCTCCAATGTTTGGCCACTCTGATATAAAAACCTTGTGATGTTGTTGTGGGACAAGTAGGCTTACTACCATCAACATGTGTAGCCTAAATCGCTAGCGCTCATATACCTCGGTTGTGCTTGCCCTACCTATGTTCCTATTTTGTCTCAAGGTGAATGACAAGCCGACACTCCCAGGGCATGGGATTACTATTCTCATTCTTTTGTTTATTAATACACCTTACAAATAATTACACACATATACAGACAATAACCAGGAGCAGACAGCCATAACCTACCTACTTACAAATAACTCTAACAAAATAAATGCTCTTGACTATAATGCAGCGGCCTATTATACTAGCGCAATCTGGCGCAGCAGCAACTCTAGGGCAACTTTCCGCTCAGCAACAATGGCTGACCCAAGGTTGGCCTGCCCGAGTGCAAGGGCAGCAGCAGCGCTACAGGGGTACAGAGCGATAGGAGGTGCGGCAGTGGCAAGATTCCGGATTGCGTCAAGAGATGCCGAGGTGAAGCAGTGGCCGATGTTGGGGACGGCAGCGGCAAGACACAGCAACGGCCTTCCAAAAGGAAGGGTAGTTCAAGAAAGAACCGGCTGTTGCCGTAGGCTGTCCCTTGGCCTCAAGGGTTGGCTGATACACTCAGAGCTCTGGGTGATGGCTCTGATGTCTGCCGTCAGTCTCGGCTCCTCTCTCTGGTTGGAGGTTGACTGTAGGTTGATTGGAGGTCTTCCTGCCAATCCGCCTCGCATAATAAATAACAACTTCTAATGATAATACAAGCAATGAAGTACATAGTTTCTCAAATTTACCTAATAAATAATCAATTTCATTTACAAATAAATATTTCAAAAAACCTATATTCTTTTATTTGATCCTTTTCCTACCTATTATTCTTACCCCTGCTGGGTGATGCCGCTCTGGATAATTTGCCTGTATCCTTTATGCTTTGCTTTACCATTGACCTCTAACAACTAACACTGATAAATAATCTGTTCTGAAACAGAAAAATATGGGTTAGGGGAACAGGAAGATTGCACCATCTCCCAAGCAAACACGGTTTAGGAGACTGGTGGATCGCCCCATTACAATGTTATGCTCATGTATGAAAATATGTAATGCACAGGTTAGATTAGAATAAATAGAAAAACCAACGTTATGGAGAACATTTATTATAGCAAAGGTTTTGGAATAAAAATCATTCCATCATCAGTGCTGGAAGAAATAAAAAGTAATTACCAGTCATGAATAAGACGAAAAAGGTCTGGATAGAAATAACAAGCAAAAACACAAAAGAATTAAAAATAAATCCTTTTCTAACGATTAAAGTATCACACATAAGCGTATAGGTAATATACCTGTACATACAGGCGTACACAACCATACATACAATACACACTCATACACCTACACATATATATATACACACACATGCATACACACACACACATACACACACTAAGCATGCCGCAAGTTAGGAAGTAGGGGCCACAAATAATTTTGTCACGCTGAAATAGTTATTTAGTAAAGGTTTATTTGTGAATATGTAAAGAGATTCTAGAATACGGAGGTCTTGTTCATTGAAGGCTTTGCATAGGATAGAAAAATTTGACATTTTGAAAGGTGATTGAAACTATTGCAATAGTTTCTAATGGCGAACTGAGAGAGACAAGCAAATGGGCTGCCAGTAATATGAGAAAATCCTGAATGTTGGCTGTGACGGATAAATAGTTGGAGGGTAGTGCTTCCAACGTACGATTGCTGGCAGTAATCACAAACATATACATAGCAACTTTCCAGGCACTCATCCTGTCGCTCTTTCCTGTTAAAAAAAGAAGATATCTTAAAAGTATTCTTATAATACACATGAACGTCAACCGCCGCAAAGAAGGTTCGCACGAGGACTAGAAACACTTTGAAATTCACTGTTCAGGTAACCTAGGAATGGAAGGCCAATAAATATTTTCTGTTTTGGTACGGTCAGGGTTACAGGAGGGGGGGAAAATTTATTATTGAGGAATTTTCTGACTATTTGATTAACAAGATATTTTGGATAATTATTATTCTATCCTATGCTTAGCCTTTAATGAACAAGACCTCCGTATTCTAGAAACTCTTTTTAAATATTCACAAATAAACCTTCACTAAATAACGATTTCAGCGCAACAAAATTATTTGTGGCCCCTACTTCCTAACTTGCGGCATGCTTAGTGTGTGTATATATATGTGTAGGTGCATGAGTGTGTTTTGTATGTATGGTTGTGTATGCCTGTATGAACTGTGTATATTACCAATACGCTTATATGTGATACTTTAATCGTTCGACAAGGATTTATTTTTAATTCTTTTGAGTTTTTGCTTGTTGTTTCTATCCAGACCTTATTCGTCTTATTCATGACTGGTAATTACTTTTCATTTCTTCCAGCATGGATGATGGAATGATTTCTATTACGAAACATTTGCCATAATAAAAGTTCTCTATAACGTTGGTTCTTCTATTTATTCTGAGAATAAGATTTCCTAAGAATCGCTTATAAGTACTACTATAGGTTAGATTAGATTAAATGTCAGTTTAAGCCTTCTTAACTGCAAATAAAAAACTTTGAAAAGAGGAAGGAGGAAGTAGTGATGCTAAAAAACAGTTTTATTTTATGGCAGTTTTTTTTTTTTGCACAAACCAAAATTTGTTACGTATATGTCTGTTTTTTTTTGGCCACATAAAATATATTAATATCCATGCTTTTATAGTAGTGATTTTTTAGTAAAAAAAATGTTTAAAACAAAAAAAGCATGGTTTTTGGTCACATAAAATATATTGATATCCATGATTTTTTAGTCATGATTTTTTTGTAATATAAACATCAAAAGGAAACCATACAGTAAAAGTGGTGGCAGATAACCCACAATTACCTAGAGGAGTGTAAGAGCAACAGCAAGAGCCCGGGAATTTATATTGATGGAGTCTAAATTCAGAGCTAACTATCTCTACTATGTCTGATTCTATTTTTATGCGGCCAAAAAAATCAGACATAGTAGACATAGTTCGCCCTGAATTTTGACTCCTCAATATAAGTTCTGTGGCTCCTGCTGTTCTTCGTAGATCCCTGCAGGTAATTGTGGGTTATCTGTCACCTCTTTTACTGTATGGTTTTGTTTTGATGTTTTTATCACAAAAAATCATGACTAAAAAACATGGATATCAATATATTTTATGTGACCAAAAAAAACCTGCTTTTTTAAACATCTTTTTTACTGAAAAATCATGACTAAAATTGCATGGATATTAAAAATGCATGGAAAAAAAACATGTTTTTTACAAAAAAAAAATCATGACTAAAAAACATGGATATTAACCCCTTCCTCAACAATTTTTTATATTTAAAACATTTCTTTTTCAGACTAATTTTTTTTTTGGTTTCTTGATAGTATTTTTGATGCTGGCTATGAAAACAGTTTATAGTTATTTTTTCTTCCCATTTTCGTGGTTACCTTTTTATTTTGAAAATAACTTTGTCAGCAAAAACGAGTCACCCCCCTCCTCCTCCTCCTCCTCACTTGTCAAGAAATAGTCATTGTCTGATTAACTGGCAGAGTTTGTCAAAATTCTAACCGTTGCTCGAACGCTGAGGTCCGTTGCGGACTTTGTAAGGCAGATTTAAAAGCCTTTCGCAATAAAGTTCTTGGGCTGTGATCCTCTTAATCAGCCTAAAAATTAATAACGCTGGTAATTTACGACTAAGCGGAGCAATGGCGGGGTTCCTCACATCTTCAGCAAAAAACGTATATGCAAACACTAAAACGTTCGTCTGCTCTTCTTGTTACGAGTCCCAAGCCATAGCAACGTATTCGGGCAAGCTAACGAGCGTGTCTGCCAGAGGTCAACACGAGAGACTTAACTCAGCTATGAGCGCGGGTGCAACTTCCTTTGTGCTCCGCGGCACTCCAGCAAACCGACCCTCGCTACCGGGGACTCTTGCATCCTCGACAGCCGGCTACATTGAAGAGTGTTCGCCTGAACATAATTTTCGAATCTTCAGGTGAGCCCCTAAGCTAATCATGCTCCGCTTGTCATTAATTATCATTATTTCAGGGTTACCGGCCCCAGATGGGTGCCCGGTAATTTGTATGCAGTAGGGCCCGGTAATTCAGGGTTAGTGTCCACTGGGTCGGGTGGCAGCACACAAATTTTTTTCAAAAATTATTCTCCTTCAAACTTAATTTAAATCTCTTAAATCATTTTCGAAAACTTTATTCCAAATTTTTTCCAACTTTTTCTTTATAAGAGACACTCTTTTGAGAGCTTAAAATGTTGTAAGCCGTGCTGTTATAATAGGGTAAGGGTGCAAATCTCTCAAATTAATTGCATCATGTATTTCATCAA
>JACJUY010003912.1:0-38494 GCA_014220935.1 Platorchestia sp. MABIK | reverse complement strand
TAGCCACCGTTGTTAGCCACCGTTGTTAGCCACCGTTGTTAGCCACCGTTGTTAGCCTCTGTTATTATTTACCTTTGTTAAATTTATGTTAATATGACAAACTAATTATTAAAATTTTACTTTCCCTCTTACACCATTGCATTGTGCAACTCCCCTATTTTGCTTGAGACAGTAGGGCTGTCAAGGGATCTTCTTGAAATTCTGGCTGACTGGTGGAGATTAGGGCATGAGAGCAATTCTCATCAATTTTTGATGAGTTCTCTGCTTTACAACTAGCAGCATCTGGAGTGAGGAATCAAGACTGTAAAGACTCTTATTGACAAGTGAAATTAAAATTAACTCGTGCTGGTAATTTAAATTGGACCATTTTGCAATTTTTTTAACTTACTTCAATTTCTATCTGTCAGTCTTGAAAAGTAAATTTAAAATATAAACCTGCAGTGTGTGTTATTCACAGGTCATAAAAATACTCAAATTTAAACAAAGCCAATTTAATAATTAAACATTCTCCTCTAATATATTTTGACATCTAAATAAAATTTTATTTCAAAAAAATAAATCCAGTTAAAAATTACTGTCTCATTACAAATTTCTCTTTCTTTTTCATAATTTTTTCAACAAATGATTAAAAAAAATTCACACAAATTTTATACAAACATTTGTATATACATAATTGTAGGCATACATGTATAGGATGTTTCAGAACCAGAGGCACAAAATTGCACACCAAGAAGAAAATGGCCCAATGAGCACTTTTGGCCCAATGGCCCAATGAAATTTCTTTAAAAAATTTGGATTTTCAAGATACTAGAAGTTTATTGTTTTAAAAATGAAATTTATTGACACAATTATTCACAATATCAATTTTGAATTTACTTTGCAAAAATTGTTCCACCTACATCAATACATTTTCCAAATCTTAGTCTTAACAGCTGCCGGATATTAGGAAACGGTGCCAACAAGACAAACAAAAAGTAACCTGTTAGCACAATCTGGAACATTCTAACACCTTGCTAAACTTGTATACCAAATATCACTAAAACTAAATTTTATCATTGTAAACTCGCATAGAATAGAAATGTTTCAACATGAATTCAAATTAAATTTTGCAGGTAATTGTGTAACTAAATTTCATCCTGTAAAACAATAACTGGCTAATCTCTCAAAAACCGTATTTTCCAAATTTCACTGAAGAAGAAGTGTTCATTTGGCCATTTTCTACAAGGTATACAATTTTGAATCTTATGTCCTGAAACACTCTGTATCAAATTTTCACTGAATTTATTTTTTATACATTTATATCTATTATTAGTAAATTTGTATGAATGTATAACTTTTTACTAACAACCAAAATATAAATATTTGAGGCCTATGTTAGAAAATTTGATTTCCATTTGGTTCAACGGCATATTTTATTTTTCTTTTGTCATCTACAAATATCACATAAATAGAAGGAGTAGATGAAAGTAACATACTCTATCACACAAATTTTGCATAGACTTCCAATGAAATGTAAAAAAATAAATTATACTTGTAGATAAACTTAAAATTTACAACAGCTCCAACATTGGTCACATTATGATCTTCTCATAGAACACATGCTTAGAGTTTATTTTACTTTTCAGATCCTGAGAAGTCATCATCTTCAAAGTTTGGACCTAATTGTGTAATTTTTGTTCTCCCTTGCATTTTTTTTATCATAATCTATCCTTTGATCTTTATGGTTATACAAATATCAAATTCTTCAATTGATTCCTGAACTGAGAGAACATGCTTTTCCTTCAAAAATCTAAGCACTTCTTTATCTTAAGCCAGGAATTTTATGACATGGTCCAGCTTTACCCAACATTTTCAGGACAACTACCATAATAGGATAAACTGAATCTAAACTCATAGTAGCTATAGTTTTAAAAGTTAAAATATATGTTAATAAACATGGTCAATATTAAATTTAAGCCTTTCACAGAAATGAAAAATTCCGTTCCAAAGAATCACTATAGGAACACATTTAAAAACGTTTTACATGAATGACATTCTGCTTGCAGAAGCGTTATTTTTGAGTGATTCAACTTTAAAATTATAAGAATGTCGTATATAAAAGTGAAGGAACGGACACGCAAATATGGTGTAATAAGGAATTAACGTAACGATGGGTGAGGTTGGGGTAGGTTATGTTAGGTTAGTGAAATAAACTAACCTAAACTAACATTCATCAACCTAAAATAGCTTACCTTAAGTTACCCAAACCGATATGGCATTTTTCGCCAAGAAGTGGGCGTGTCCCTCCAGAAAAGTGGGCGTCGCCCAACAATGCGGCAACTAAGCAACCGACCATATAATGTTATTCTTATCTGAACGTAATTATTGTTTTACATCAAAAATAAAGCATCAGCGAGCAGAATGTCATTCGTTTAAAATTTTTTGAAATGTGTTCCTTTAGTGATTCTTTAGAACGGAATTTTTAATTTCTTGAAAGGCTTAAATTCATTATTTACCATACACACCATAGGATTCATTATCTATGACATAGAAACAATCTAATATTGCTGGCTCATCCATTGACTTAATAAATATTGTCGGTCAATATTGAATTTAATGTTGTCAATGATTTCAATAACTTCATTGCCATAGATATGCAATATGGTTGATTTAAGACGATTTACAAAAATGACATTGTGCTCGCAATTGTTTAGTTTTTGAGTTATTTTACTTTGAAGTTATAGGAACGTCGTTTATAAAATTGAACAAACGGACATGTAAATAAGCAGAAATGTGGTTTTGAAGTAACAATAGGCGAGGTTAGGTAATGTTAGGTTAGTTAAATAAAATAACCTTAACAAATGTAAGTAAGCCTAAAATAACAATTTAACTTAGCCCCACCAAGGCCGATGTTTCCTGTGCTGCCTTCGCAGCAATTTATTGAATTTTTATTTTTGAACAGCGATGGAAAATTTATACCTCCGAAACTCGAAAGAACCATTCCCCAAGCCCACCCGTTTTACGGAAATGCTCACTTCCGGACGTTAGGTGTATAACCTTTGCGGGCGGAGCAGAGGCCGCCAGTTTTGTGAAGGAAAGTGTGTCGACAGGAGAAGGAAATGTAAGTGTGTTGATTATAAAGTGATATAGGCAAAGATGTACTATTGCGTTTGTGGATTTATTCTTTATTATCTCCAGCTAGTGAATAGACCAAGGAAAGCTGGAAGACTTCAAATGATGTTGTGTTGGAATTTAAAGGGCCACAGCTTCTCTGTGTTGCACATGCAAATTCTACATACTTGATGATTCTTCATTCATTGTGTCAAGATCACATAGCTCTCTGGCTAATAGTTTTGTACACATTGTTTTAATTGTCAAGTCTGTTTTTGATCAGTGTTGTTCAAGGTTAGGTTTGAGAATTCTTGTATAAATTGTAGCATACTTTCAAGTACTTGAGAATGTTTCCTGGAACACCTTTTAAGATTTTTAGTACAGCAAGATAACTTAGTACACATTGTCTAATTGTGAAGTCTTACTTTGATCTGTGCACACTGTGTTGTATAAATACTTGTTATCATGCTCTATGAATTAATGGATAAAAGCAATGGTTTTTTGAGCTCTGGAATCATGTAATCCTTCCCTAGACTTGCTGAAAGCCAGTATCTAAAGTGTGGGTTTTTTGCCCATTTTTGATGTAGTGATATTGGCTTGACTGAGAGCTATATTAGATTGCCTAGCTGATTATACATGTCCTACAAGACTGTGTTCATTCCCATTAGGTAATTTATTTTTACTGATGCGTCTACTCATTCAGTTATTGACCATCTTGTAAATGTATGTGTTGTAATTATGTCCAGAGGGTGCAGTTGAAATTACTAGACCTTTGTGACTGGTCATGTTGTCAAATCATTATTGATGGAAATTGTCGTGTACCTTCAATTCAGCATCTACCTGATCGGTCATGTGTCTAGAGTACTACCTGATATTAGTATTTTATAAGTGTCACGTTAGGTTGGCGGCTAGTATCTGAGTGTGCCATTGGGATGCAGTTATGACAATTGTGCGAAGACTCGCCTATAATTTATGTGTTGGCTGAGCCGCAGAAATATTACCCGTGTTCTCTGAGATATGTTTGCTTGTGCCGGTGATGCAGTTCTGACCAAACTTTTGCGTCCTATTTTCTGAATTGCACTCTGCATCACCTTTAGGTTTTTAATTCTGAAAACTGTATATTTTTTGTATTGTTTTTGTGCTAACTATACCTTTCTCCCAACAGGTAATTTTATGTAATACATATGGCTGTTTAAGACAAGTTTTGGATCATCCGTGGACTTTTTCTGAACCTTCCCCACTCGTGCTTGTCTAAGGCAGTCACATTTCCCCCCCAAAAAACTTGGCGCTATTTGCGTCCGCAAAGCGCCGGAAAAGCCAGATCAAAACTGCCGTCAATGCTATTCTGACCTGAATCTTATTTCTGCTATATCTTGAAAACAATGCATTTGCGACCACAATGTCATTCTTGTAAAACGTCTTAAAATGTCTCGAATTACTTAAATTTTGTGACTAAATTATAAAAGTCAACGACAACGTTTAATTCAAAATTGCCTTGCACCGCAAGAGCCGCATCAAAACTGCTGTTAATGTTATTTTGACCTGAACCTTATTTCTGCTATATCTCAAAAACTAAGCATTTGCAAGCATGCCATTCATGATAAACGTCTTAAAATCTACCATATTACCTATCTATTGCAACGAAATTACAAAATTTATTGACAACATTAAATGCAATATTTACCATACTGTCTCTCTAATATTAAACACACTCAACTTCCCATGCAGCCCAAGCCACACACATCTTTGGTTAATGTGTAGCGCTTGGTAATAATCAAATTGCCACTTTTCAGTGCCTTAACATAGTTAATTGGATCAAAATAATCAAGTTTTCTTCCCTGCACTTTCCGTCGGAAATGAGTATTTTACGAGTTATAGTGGTAAATTAGTTCCCGCAACACTAGTGTTCAAAGCGGAAAGTAATTCATCGAGTGCGTCGTATGGCAACACTGAAATGGACGCTCCCTTCCAACGTGATTTAATGATCGAGCACGTTCCCGCCATCTAAGTCAAAAGTTAACATACTGCTATAACTCGTTTTTTGGTAATAATTTTTATTGTGTTATTTACTAAAAAATCCTAGAAGTGGGTTCAGGCTTTGCAAGCTCTGCAGGGTCAGCAAATAATAAATTACAAAGTACTTAAACAGCTCAATTGCGCAAAAAAATGGTAAATGTGAAGATAAGGACAATAATCAATTTTCCACTTTTCACTGACTAAACACAGTAAATTAGATGGAAATAAACACTTTTTCTTCAATGCACTTTCAGGGGCAAATGAGTGTTCAACAAGTTATAGCGGTAAATTAGTTACTGCAACTCCAGTGTTTGAAGCGGGAAATAATTAATCGAGCGCATCGTATGGCAACACTGCAATGGATGCGCCCTTCCGACGCGTTCGAATGCTCAAGCGCGTTCCCGCCATCTAAGCCGAAAGTGAACATACCACTATAACTCGTTTTTTTGGGTGATAACCTTTATTGTGTTATTAACTAAAAGATCATAGAAGTGGGTTCAGGCTCCGCAAGCTCCGTGGGATGAGCAAATAATAAATTACAAAGTATTCAAACGTACTCTAACAGCTGAATCCCGCTAAAAATAAAACCTACCGCTCTAACTCGTAAAATACTCATTTGCCGCAAAAACTATCTAGAAGAAAAATAGTTTATTTTGATGTTATTACCATGATTCAAGCAACAAAAATTTGAAAATTGACGAGTATCTGTTTATTCGAGCACATTTGTCATCTAAGACAAAACTAAACCTACCGCTATAACTCCTTAAATACTCATTTGCCCCCAAAAGTACATAAATGAAAAATTGTTTATTTTGATCCAATTAACTGTGTTTCGGCAGTGAAAAGTGGAAAATCGATTATTGTCTTTATCTTTCCAAATACCCAAAAAATGAAAGTAATTTATTTTCATGTTACTACCATGATTCAAGCAAACAAAAATTCAAAAATAGATGAGTGGCTGTTTAATTGAGCGCATTCGTCATCACAGACAAAACTAAACCTACCGCTATAACTTGTTAAATACTCATTTGCGACAAAAAGCGCATAGAGGAAAACTTGCCTATTTTGATCTAATTAACTAAGTTTTGGTACCAAGAATTTGAAAATCAATTATTTCCAAATGCTACACATTTACATTTTTTTCCACTTCTAATGAATTTTTTTTTATTCTAATTAGGAAATTAAATAAACTTACACCAAATATATGTGCATATACTTACACTCTACAGTAAAGGAATAGAGGGAACAAATTTGCATCTCAGGAGTATGAGAGTTCCACTTCCACTTCAGACATGTTATGCTAACTAACATCAGTTACTCAATGCCAACTGGACCTCTTCTTCTTTTGCATTAGTTATTGAATAAATTAGTTAAAGCTTCTCTCAGATGACAGCCCTATTTTAGAGATTTGGGAAAATGGGAAATTGATGTGCAAGGTATATTCACACAAAACATCTCTACACATAGAAAAAGCTTAAGATTCAAAATATTAAAAAATGATAAAGAGTTAAAGAAGAGTAATAGGTACCAGAAAACTAGACAGTAGTAAATCAAGAATAGATGGTTCATTATGAAACAAACTTAATTTATTTCAACAAAAGAAAGGCTTACCAACCATCAGCTCAGGCCCACAAAATTTTCCCCCAGGAGTGCACATTCCCTAATACAATAGTTGAATTTCTCATCGAGTGACTAGATCTCTCCATAAAAAACATTGGAAATCAAAAATAAATAGTCATTTATAGCGATCCAAACATTTTTAATACCAACAAATTTAAAAAAATAGCATTGCTAAGATGATACAAAAATTTGAACCTACTGTATTATGATCAAAAATTTGATGAGTCTACCGACCTCACTGATCTTTTTCTCTGCCTTGACTTTCAGCTTATGGGGGGTTTGAAGGCGGGTTCACTCAGCTGCCTCAGCACAATGCCAGAGGTGTCTCTCTGGATTGTATTGTTTGAACCACCCGCGTTGAACTCCGCACAGGCGTACAAGTTACATCAACTTTCCACTTTCCAAAAATCTAGCAATACCAAAGATAAGGTTTGGTTCTACAAACTAATTCATTTTTACTGCCGAATACCGTAATAGTGTTTATGAAACCTCCAAACTGAAAACTTAAATTGTACAATTTTTAAGGCAATATAGTTTTGTGCTCAATACATTAGAAGCGCTCGCATTTTGTGTGAAAATTTGAGGGTTCTAGGCCTTGCAATTATTCGAGCAATGCATTTTGCTTTGAAAAATAAGGATTTAGCTACAACTCCTTTTAAGTCGCTCAGGCACAAGGAAACGTATCGGCTTGGATAGAGTTAAATACTGCATCCTATCACGAACGCCTAAATTGCCCCACAGGGACAAGCGTACTGATCTTTATCCAAGTTTCTTGTTTTAAAATGTGATCAATGTCCCGGATTCAAAGAAGCTAGATTATTGGTCACTAAGTCTGTGGTATATTCCTTTTTCGACCATTGAAGTCTAGACTGTAGACATACCTCAATATCTTCAAACAGAATCGCAAAATGTTTGAACTTCGCAGTCAAAGCTGCGTAAAATGGAAATTTCAAAGAACTCGATGATGTAAACCCATTAGTATAAAAACTAGGCTCGGTTCTAATACCAGAAAGATTCCAATTTCAGAAGCTCCATCACGCGGTAACCGTGGCGAAGTAGTTAAGTGTTAGTTTAGGTAAAGGTAAGTAATCGAGACTCTTACAACATATGTATTTTCAGTAACACACTGTTTTCATAATGTTTCACGGGAGTAAGAAAGTAAGAAGAGCAATTTAAGACCAGAATAAGAAGATTAAAAAATGATGTTCGTTAAAGTTATGACATTCTTCGAAACCTTGGCCGTTTTTTAAATGTCTAAATGAAACGAAAAAATGATGCTAAAGTACCCTCACATCAACATCCTTTCTTTGCGGTAATGAATTTTGTTTTGAAAATGCTTATATATATAAGTAACTAAGAAAAAATACCTATGACACATATTTTAAAACACGTTTGTTAGGGTGCGCGTATATTGGATTATCAGTCCAGAACATTTGCAGTATAGCTGGAGCAATACGAAAAGTTAGCTACCGAAAATGATTTCGTCTTAATGCACTTACGGGCGTAGGAAAGTAAAAATTGCCGATGAATTACGTTGCACGTTCAATTGTTTTAATATGAGCCAAATATACTTTCAAATATCTTGAAATTCAGACCATAAATGACTTGATATCTACACATGGGGACAGTAATACTTATACCGGTTAATTTCCAAACGAACAAATAGTTGAGAAAAAAACACGTTTAAAATGCATTTCCGTTCGGTGCCTTGGTCTGATTTTGACAATGCATTTTATTAAAAGTGGTCCAGAAAACATTGTGCGTGTGATGCATTATTGAAGACACTTTTTAAGTGCACTCCCATATTGAAATTTGAGCTTACGAAAATAGGAACTAGTGAGATGAGGGATTATAGTTGAAAGTAAAACGAATAGATCCAAATTGTTTTTCGTCCTTTAATAGGTAATTTTACATTGCTTCATATCAACTAGTAAGCTAAATAACTGGCTCGGATAAAATGAAATATTTTACGATAACACAAAAATTAGCATTGGCACAAAAAAGTTCACCGGATTCAAATAGATGCGAAGGATCGTTGTACAATACCAGCCATAACATTTGCTACACTCCTGGGACAAAACGAGAAAGTCAAAACAATCCGTAAATAGTGTGGCCAAAGTATACTCGAAGAGTGTAAGGGACGGCACATTGTCACACAATGTTAACTAGAGCATTTTAGGAAGGGAATAAGTTCTACATATATATGTATACACACACACATACATATATATCCATACACATATATGCACAAATACATACATAGAAGCGTCACATGTGAGTACATACATGTACTCAATATTCGCACACAAGTAATCACATTGCATATGCATAATACAGATATGTCTTGATTGTTGTATGATGTAATGAAAATATAAGATAATTAGCACTAAAAATTTCTGACTTCTTTTCCAGTACGAACTGTAGTTTACACTTATTGTGTAGACGCATGATAGCGAGCTATTTTAGTTTTGAATTCTCTAAGTGTTTGAGGGATTTTGATGCTCTGGGGAAGTTTATTGCAGTGAGGCGCCTGATACTGACAGAGCTTTCTGGCCGATGTTAGATGAACGGCATTTGATTGAGACATCACGTCTCCTATTCGGCTTTAGGTTGGTGACGGTAGGGGAATGGAATTTCACTATTTCAGCATTGCTATGAGGAAGATACAAGACAATTATTATATCATTGTGATGATACAAGCCAATTATTGTATCATAATGATGGTGGAAGGAAGTTATTGTATCATTGTCATGATGTAAGCCAATTATTGGATCATTATGATGGTGCAAGCAGATTATTGTGTCATTATGATGATGCAAGCCAATTATTGTATCATTATGATGGTGCACGCCAATTTTTGTATCATTTTGATGATACAAGCCAATTATTAAATCATTACGATGATGTAAGCCAATTAATGTATCATTATCATGGCGTAGGCCAAATATTGTATTATAAAAAGCACGTACAACAATTCGTGCGTTATTGAATGTATTTAATTTATGCTCCAAAATGATAGGCCGAGTGTCGCATTATGCTGCCGGGAATGGAACGCTCTACACCCGGTGTTGGTGTGAACTCTACCGCCTCTGATGATGTCAAACACAGCCGATGTTAGATGGAAACACTCATTAGTAACCTTATATTTGCATCTTTTTCTTGTGATGATACAGTTTTGTTGCAATGACCAATATGTCCTCACTGAAATGGGGTCAGCTCGTAGCTATATATTGTGCAATTGAAATTATCCTCTCACCTACGCAATATTTTCAAACACGCCACTGGAATTGACATAAAATCCGAGCCTACCATGGATGATTTGAATGTCTAGGATTAATTTGAAATTTGGATTTACTTATTTGAAGTTGAAAGTCTTACTGCCCACTGTAATGCCGGACAGTCCACAGTAATGCCTGACAGTCCACAGTAATACCTGACAGTCTACAGTAATACCTGACAGTCCACAGTAATGCCTGACAGTCCACAGTAATTCCTGACAGTCTACAGTAATGCCTGACAGTCCACAGTAATGCCTGACAGTCCACAGTAATGCCTGACAGTCCACGTAATAAGTGGTAATGAAATCTAAATTTGCACAACATTGTGAACATTTTAATGCATGATTGAAGCCCTGCTCACATCACCCTCTTGGTGTCTCTCATGGCGAAGCACAAAAAAGGGCGTCATTCTGTGTGTTCAGAAAACTGCTTTTCTTTTTGCTCAAACGAATGTATCTCTGCGAGAACAAATGTTGTACTAGTGTTGCAAATGTTTTTGACATTTCAAAACGCACAAACGATGCAGTGCATGAAGACTGATTTTCTACAATGTGAAGGAAGCATCGCTCGTACAGATTGTACAGGTCATTGCGGGCAAAAATATTTGCCTGTGTAGGTGGCCATTGTGGACTGACGTGTGCACTGTTCCCCAGCCGAGACTGCCCCATCTTCTACAGGCGCAAGAAGGTTCAGCTCGAGTTGTCGGATCAAGACAAGATCATCCACAGGTTTGGATCCAGCATGCGTAAAGCTTCGTACAATATCTAACTTCTGCACTAATGAATTCAACCTAATTCGAATGCTAACATTTTTGCTTCATTAATTGTTTGATGAGCGAATAAAAGGCCGCAAGTTGTGGATGAGTCACTGCGGCAGCTGCTCGTAATGCAGAATGGATTTGAAGTTGTGCCCACAATGGCCCACAACGTAGCAGTGCTGCCATGATGTTTTTTTTAATGCCACGTGGCAGAAATTTGACTTTTTAAACGTGCTTTGCGTCAAAATTAAAAACTGGCAATAAAATTGATGACATAGCTAAAATAGGTGAGTTACCAATAGTTGCTAGCATGGCCTGCCATAGTGCCACACGCACCATCGACCACTTGAGGAAAGCAATGGGAGCTCATGGAAGTGGCAGCACTCTTGGTCAGATAAAATTACTCGGGAAAAAGTGTATACCGCTACTGAAAAATGTATTTTCGTACACTTTGAAGTCGGATTCAATTCTAGAACTGTATGGCAAGAAGTATACCCGTATCATTGATGAGTCCACTGATGTTTCAACTCAAAAGTATTGGTGTATCTTAGATAGATACCTTAGCAGTGAAACAGTTAAAATTGTTTTTCTTTTTCTGAGTGTGATTCCAGTTCAAGAGGCCGCTGGAGGTGACATGTTTAATTTGATTAACAAGAAGATTAAAAACTGCGATTAAAGTTTGAAAGTTGAATTGCTCTGGTTTTGCGCCAGATGGCGCTTCTACAGTAATACGGTTGGATCCAATAACTCAGTCTAGTCCAGAATCAAAGAAGTATCTCCTTCATGTGTACAGCATAAGTGTGCATGCCATTCTGTAGTTTTGTGCACCAAGTGTGCAGTATTAAAAATATCTTCAAATGTTGGATTTTGTGGACTGAAATTCCAAAATGGTTTCGACATCGCGATCCAAGACGAGAAGCATTTAAAGATTTGTTCAAAATTATGAACTCGGAGGCAGAATTTCAGCAAGCTAGAACAGCTCCACATCCTTTTGAGAACACTTCAGCGACTTGCTGGCTCGTTAGGGGTAAAGTGATGTTAACATCGTGATCAATTGGGACCAGCTCAAAACATCTTTTATTTCAGCTGAACTAATTTTATATTAACAGTTGATGTGGGCTGAATGCGAACAGCTTCCCAACTATGCAATGTACAGGGTTGCGCACAAGTAACGCACCCTTATTTATTTCCGAAATATACACAGGGTATCTGTAGACAGGATACGACATGTAAATAAACTTTAAGAGTTCCTCAATCGTTTGCAATTAACCCTGTCGTTATACCTTTCATAGTTTATTTATTATTATTTTTTTAAAAGGGTGCGTTCCTTATGCGCCATCCTGTATAATAAAATACAAGGTGTTCCCTTAAGTTTAAAAATAAACATAATTTTGTGCGTAATTTATCCCATGTTATTACATTGGGAACCTCATTGAACGCATTAAATTGGTTGGTGCGTCTCTCTTTCACGCTCTTAACGGATGCTGTATGACCGTATCTGTGATACGAGTTTCAACAGGGCACAAGTACAAGAATATTTTAATCGCGGGTACCATTGGGGATGGATATATTTTTTTTCGAACTTCCATTTTTGAGACTTATTGAAGGAAACTATCGAATGCCTTCATTTTCCCCAGGTCGTATATACTGGAATTATCGAAAAGACTTGAGAACAGACTTATGATGCTTTTCTTTAACTTATCATTTTAACAAATTCCCATACAAACCAGAGTGCATATATTCACATATACATGTTTGTGTGTCTGCTCACGCATTTCTGCTGTGACATTACACACACTGAGGAGATAACAAGGAGAAGACTAAGACAAGTACATTAGGTACGGTCGTAATGGACATCAATGCTCACTTGGCAAGGCTATGCAGAAATTTGAAAATCAAGTTCATAATAAAGTAAAAAAAGTACTCGTCCTTCTATCATTTAAATCAAAATATTTGAACTGCTGAACCTAAAATGCCTTCGGTAAAATTTTGAAATTTCTATCCCTTTGAACCTGAGCCAGACTCGGAAAATTGTATTGCTGATATTTCCGTTCATCTTGTGTCTCAGGAAGGAAGACATCGTTGAATGAGAGCATTGTTTGTATATACTTATTTTGCAGTGGTAACATTGTGTGGGTGCGTGGTTGTTGCCATACTCATTATTATCTGCTCATCAAATGAGAATTTAAATGACAGGACATTCCATGAATCAACAGCGCTAGAAATATTTTTTTTACCCCAGCAACACATTCAAGAGTGCACAACACACCCGCCAAACGCCACCACCATTTGCGTGCCACTCACCAACACGCAAGGCCACTCAGCAAAGAATGAGGCTCAGCTAACCAATGCCTGCTGCATCTCAGGAAGGTCTAACTGCTGAGCTGACGCTCGTGCGAGTATGAAATCAAGGCAAATGAATTACTCAGGAGCGAAATTTCTCAAATGAGTAACTCGTTATCGTGTAGAATTGTGTTAGTCACTCGCAAGTTCCGAGCGTTTTCGTCCATAAAAGGTGACCAAAATAAAGAGGTACGAGCGAGCAAAGACAATTCCCATCACTTGCAACTAACTTTGCCCGCATTTCAGGGAAATGCGCCATCAGCACAAAATATTTTTCGTTTCAAGCAATAACTTCATTGCTCAGCTCGTGCAGCACATTGCGTTTGCGACCAGTGAGGCAATCCTTTCTCATCCTCAGAAAATTTCCCATCAGCAGCATTTGACAAGAAAATTGCATGAATTTATCGCTAGATAAGGCATCTTATCTGAGATTAGCGCTCGTTTGTGCCTGTGTGAGTCCTCGTTGATAAGCGTGCACAGGAAGTTAGGGTCAAATTCCCGAGGGGCAGGTGACTACTTTTATTTTACATGCATAAACATTGTTTCTATTTAAGTTTACTATACCATCAGTAAGATTTATTCTACCGCAGAATTGCTAAGCTCACGCGTCAATGGATGTGGAGACCGTGCCAGCAAGGCGTCCTTATCCATGTTTACGTTATTCCTTTTGTGACCAGCATTTGTCGCATTATAGTCATGTGGGGAGCATTGCCAGTCCGAGTTGCGCACGCTGTAGTCTAAGGATCCATCACTAAACAATAAACCTTTCGCTTCATATTAACGCATCATTCATTTCTACACTTCCCGCCCTCACCACTAGTCATGACTGAGCAGGATTATGCATCAATATAATGGTTACGTTCATCACAGCGTGTCGGGATCATGTCCCGATCCGTCGGTCGGTGGAGAGCTTCAAGTCTTTTGACTTGTGAAGTCCCAGCAAATAGAGAGATGGCATCTCTGCTGCTTTGCTCTGTTGTTCCAACCACTGTCGTAGATGTTCGTGGTGTTGTTTCCACTAATTCGATTGAAGGACCTCATTAAGTTCAGATATTAGCAACCCAATACGTTGATCTCTCGTATAGACTTTCTAAAGACACTTCACAGTGTACACAATCAGTCAAAAATGACGGACTTCGATATTTTCTTCAGAGGAATCCTACAGATGTGGATAACAAACAAATATATCCATCCCAATAGTACCCGCGATTAAAATATTCTTGTACTTGTGTACTGGTGAAACTCGTATCACAGATACGGTCATTAAGCGTCTTTTAAGAACGTCGCAGACACACGCACCAACAATGTAGGCTGTATATTATTATTTAATTAATTACCAGCAAGGGGTTTTCAAAAAATATGCCATACATTTTTCCCGCGATAAGTGGCATTCTCTGACACTAGTTTCAATTTTCAAGTAATATTTTTGATATAAACAAAAATGCGCAGATGCCAGACTTTTTATATAATTTGTTGGTACTTATGATACCAACCAAACACACAGAACCCCATCGTTATAACATAGGCGAAATTACGCTCAAAAAATTAACTTTTTATAAATTTATGGAGCCACCTGGCGTTGCATCGTATAGAGTTGATGAGGGAGTTCTGGTGCACCAGCGCTGTTCTGACGCTGTGTTGACTTTTTGGACCCTCGGAGCAAAAATATGTCGAGCGACATAAGTGCGTCAAAACCAGAACCTTATCGAAGAGCAAAAGTGTGTCGAAAAATAAATGTATGTCGGAAAAAATGTTGTCTAAAACGAGGTAAACAAAAATAGCGTTGGGTGTGAACAGATATCACCATCACTATTATAAAAGGAGCCGCGTCCGTCCGTCCGTCTGTGTGACCCCCTCTTCTAATCGATATCTTTGATAGCAACATGGATAAAGCTTAAGAAATACACGAAATTATTCCATTGCATTAATTTTCCGTGGCGATTCAATTCCCTTTCACTTGCATTATGGTATCCAGAATACGCAATCGGCTTATTTTTACAAATAAAATTTTCTTTGGAGCTTTCTCTGTTGAAATTCATCATGTTGCTTTGATATTTTTAATTAGCTTAGTCGTTTAGTCGTTAGTCTTAGCCTCCCTTCCCGCAGCAACAAATGCGATCCAAAGAGAGGAAGGAGAAAGGCACCATTTAGTATGGAGTTCAGGAAACGTGGAATCTACGCAGAAAGGGCATAGAAACAGTAAGTTGGGAAAGAAGATTATGAAACAAGATCAAAGTTGAAGAAGGAAGTAGTAGGTGTTGAAAAACAGGACAGCAGTGAACCGAAAAAAGGGTGGTCCGTAACAAAACAAAATCCTAATCTACTGCAACAAAAAGAAAGCCTACCTAACCTTTAGCTCGGGCCCTCACATAGTCCCCCTGGGAGCGCTAATTCCCATAGATACAATAGTTGTATCCCCCTGAGGTGATGATATTTTTAATTGATAATGCGAAAAGAAATGTTTTAAATTCGTTTGACCAGTAACCTGGCTACCACTGGGTATAAGGCCCAAGATTTTGGGAGTTATTGTTTTCGTAATTGTGATTTTCTTGAAAAGCTTCGAAGAGATAATAGACGACATTTCCGAATAAAATTCCGGCAAAAGAGGCCACCATGGATAGAAATGTGTCCAACCGTAAGGGAGAAGTAGCAAGACTTAGACAGCAAGAAAAACGCCGTAGACGATCGGATGAACAACGCAAAATGGCAAGACGAAGCAATGCTGCTCGCCAACGAGAAGCTAGAGCTAAATTGACCCTTGAACGGCGTTTGGATATTCTTCGGAATAATGCAGAGCAACACTGAGTAGCTAGAGAGAGCTTAGCACGTGAAAGAAGCGAGGAAATTCTCCGGCATGACGCTGAACATCATCGAGTGGAACGAGAGAATTTAAAAACTCAAGAAAGAAGGAATGAAATTCTTCAGATCGATACGGAACAACTAGATCGGTTTTTCCCTCAAAAACCAAAGATATTGTATTAACCGTATATTAACGGGCATGCACTAGTTTGAATAAGACGTGGTCACTCGTGCAAAACTGCTTGATATTTTAAGGTCGTTTTTTGTTTGAATCTAAAGGGTGCTTTATTTCAATTAATCAAGCCTGGTACATATCACCTTGTACATTGGTTTTTCAAGTGCTTCATAACTAACACCAGGACGCCATGACGGTTACCCCCGGTCAAGCCGTAGCTTTCACTTGTGCTTGAGCTTTCACTTTACTCAACGGAGAAAATCGCCGCGCAGCGCGGGGATTCGAACCCTCGATACCTTTACAGAAGGGTACATTCTTAACCACTCGGCTACGGCGAGCACTCTAAGCAAGTATAATGGTCAATCATGAAACCACAGTGTGTTAATTTATAATCTGTGAGTAAAAATTTTGTTGCTATTTGTTGTTTAACTGCGTTTCTTAAACCTTGAGACGTTACTTGAAAATCATGTGTCCGCAATGCGCATGATTCGTCAGTAAAATGCGCTGTGATCCACTTCTCTCCCGGTATAAATTAGGGTACGACGCTCTAAGCGTCGCATATTGTCAGACTCATCAATGCGCCGTGTGTCTTTGACGCACCGTGTATCTTTGATTCACCGTATCAGCTCCAGTCAGTAAACGTCACAGCTCTCCAGCGTATCACTATCCTCTGGTCCGCATAATCCTTTAGAACAATATTTTAATTTGCTCATCGAAGGGTTTCGTTTTTTTTTCTGTTTTAATAACTTATAGCGAACATCTTCTAAGGTTTCTTTTCTAGACTATTTACTGCACCTACAAGCTTTCAGTGCTGTTGTCATAATGTATATTATTTAAGAGAAGGTTTCTTTTGTTTCTCCCAATTAAATAATCAACCTCTGACACGGCTATTGTTTGTGTATCAATTACGTTTGTCTATCAATTTATGACAATGTTAAGAAATATTCAAAATCCGATTTGTTGCAATGCATTTCACGTATCAACTATTTTCTAAATGGCCGTGTTTTTCCTAACTCTATCAACACGCTTAACAGTATTCATGGTCCAACACGCTTGGCAGTATTCATGGTCGTGAGTTTCTTACAATTAAAAAAAAGTCTTTTTATAAGTGGAATGTCTTATTGATCGTTCCAGAGTAAGAATCACGTTGCATAAATGCTGTTCCAGCTTCTTCACCTGCGGCAAGTGTGCAATGCCGCGAGATATGCAACAAATGCAAGTGTGAGAGAAACAAGCTCAATCTGGGTCAAAGCGTAACCTCCCTATATATATATATCCTCTTCCACACGTCCTTTTTATTTTCTGCAAGTCCCTAATAAGCATTTTTATTCTGATGAAAATACCGCAGTGGCAAGACTGCGATTGATAAAAAAATTATTAAGCCCTGGAAAACTCGTCCCCTCAACGTTGAATCGTAGCAGTTACAAGCAATGAGTATTAGTAGTTTTCCCTGCAAAATCCCAGGGTTCAAGCACTATTTTATGCCGATGTTAGGTATTGAAAATGAAAGCAAGACTGCTGTGTAAGTTAAGCTGTATTGTGCAATGCTTCTTCACGGTGATTGCCTTGGTTTTAGATTTTAGAGTCTGTATAATATCTAAATGAATTTCCAAGTCCTTATTTTTCAATGGTCGTCAAGAAACCGAACTAATCATTTAAGAATTAAGTAGCGAAGAATTAAAAAAGTTTTCCTTCTGAAACCATTTTTAGACAACATGAAATGTGGAGGTGCGTTTGACAGCGCATAGAGGGGCATTTGTCAGCTTAGATAGAGATACTCACCACAGTTCGGCAACAAACTCCCTACAGGATAAGGAGTTTGTTTTCCTTAAAGATCCAAAGAAAACAATACTACCTTGTTTGCGACAGGAGCACGTAAGCAATACTGTACGGCAACTGAACATTCCTTATAATATACTTCCTTTGTTTCTGAATAGATTTAAAAAAGTGAAGATGACCTTAAAAGTAGAATTGTGCGAACATGAAAAGCAACTCTAAACCTGAAATGAACGGCCACTAGCGAGCTCGGTGGAATTGGAATGCGTTGCAAAATGACCGAGCTTCATGGATGGCGTCCACCGAGCAAGGTGAGAGCTCATTGCAATGTAGGAGAGGTGATCATAAAATATATTTACTTAAGCAACTCGTGAACCCTTCACTCAAATTGTGACAGACCCTGATGATGCCAAACTACATTCCAGTCGCAACACATTCAACATTGCTTCATTCTGCTTCGTTTAGATTTGCTCTCCGGTAACTCCAGGGCACTTGCTTGCAGTACGTCCGGAGCTCCACTGCAGTTGTGGCAGTAATCGTGCGTTCAAGTAGCAGAATCAAAACTACCATTTGCTTTCTAATTGCACACCACGAAATATGTCTATTGGATCTGACTATAAAAAATAGAAGTTAATATTTTACTCCGAGCATAATTTGTGACGTAATATAAAAATAGTTCAACGCGATGTTTTGCGATGTTTGTTACGGCTAAAGCTCCTAAAACTGAGAAGGAACTCATTCAATTCTGAAATGTGAGAGGAAGGCAACACTTTGATGTACACTTTTTGCTCATTGATAGTTCTCTTGGCACAAGTTGGCTGCGACGGACCACGTTGTATTTCAAGGCACAAGTTAGATTTCATGGCACAAGTTAGACATCAAGGCACAAGTTGCACTTCATGGCACAAGTTAGATATCATGGCACAAGTTAGATATCATGACACAAGTTAGATATCAAGGCACAAGTTGGATTTCAAGGCACAAGTTGGATTTCAAGGCACAAGTTGGATATCAAGGCACAAGTTAGATATCAAGGCACAAGATGTTTGAGACGGCACAAGTTGGCTGTCAGTGTTGACGGTAGACGCAGGAGGTGCGACACCGACCTAAAAATCCCTGTTCACGACCCTCACTCTAATGAAAACAGAATATCACATTTATACATAATAATCTACGCTAAAATATAAAAATATAATCAAAAGAACAAGAAATAAATTGAGCGCGTAGGTATGAACGAGGTATTTCATGACCAACAAAATAAGCATTACACGCTCCATACACGAGCATCAAGGGAAATATCTCTAGCCAATATGTTGGCCCTTGAAATCAAGGGGCTTTAATATTGGCCCTTTAATCAAGGGGCTAACTTTAAGATACGAGCGCAGCCCAAAATTAGCGAGTAAACGTGAGCCACAGCGAGTGGGTGTGACGTGCACTCCGCCGTGCAACTGCGTACAACATTTCGGCCGGATGCCGTCTGTGCTCTCCAGGAGTCACGAACTCTTTCAAGACTATGTGACTCATGACTATATGTCCATCGCGTACTTAGGAAAACTTAGTTGACTATCATCAGAAAAAACTTATACTGCACTACAGCACTCAAGAAATGAACCACAACCGATTCTTAAAAGCCCGTTTTCAGCAAGTATAACAAGGTTCACACACAAATGGTCAAAAGAAACACAATATTTTGAGTGAAACTCGCGTCAATGTTCGAAATTAAAATGAAAAATGGCAGGTGCCGTGATGAAGAATTATCAGTGACATCGGAGTGCGGTACAGAGCCATGAACTCAAGTCCAAGAGAGGAATGCTTTCAGAAATGCGTGATACATAAGCGTACTTCACGAGATGAAGCAACGTAAATGCCTACCTTTCGGCCATGTTTGCACAAACTTATACGCATAGATTTCATTTCTTCACAGATTCTTTATCAAACTCATACGTCGAAGTATAGAAAGCACTTGGGAACAGACAGTTTATAAGAAAATTAAAAAATTCAGACTCACGGAGACTTCCAATAGGACTACCAATGTTTTGTTTCAATCCTTTAATTTCAAAGTCTCCAACTTACGGTCCTGAGTTCATGATCGCTCTCTGAAGGGCTCAACATTCGTCGCGTTCTTAAAGTAAAGTGAATGATTGATTATAAGTTAGTTTTGGCCTCCCTTTACCACAACAAAGATGTTCAAAGAGAGGGAGGATGCAGGCACAATTTAGTAAGGAGTTGAGGCAACGTGGAATCTATGCACAAAGGGAGCTCTCGCAAGAAATCCCGTACGCATAGAAACAGTAAGATAAGAAGGAAGGTTACGAAACAAGATAAAAACTGAAGAAGAAAGTCATAGATGCTCAAAAAAAGGACAGCAGTGAACCGAAAAAAGATAGTCCTTAACAAAACAAAAAATTTTTGTTCAACCAAAAGAAGGCCTAACTCCCAGCTCAGGACTGCGTATTTCCCCCGGGGAGCGATAATTCTCATAGATACAATAGTTGTATCCCACTGAGGGGAAAGTATAAGGAAGTTTTCCTCCAATTGCATATATAATCACGGCTACAATCACTTGTAGAATGGTAACCAAGCATTTAATTGTACACCAAAATATAATATCAGTAGATTGCAAATAAAACTAACATGCTGGCGCATTACTTGAAAACAGATTTGTTACGCGCCCTGGGTTGTTGAAAGTTCTATTCTTTAATTATCATTCTATGTTTCCATAAAACTCAGGCCCCGAACAATGTCCTTTACCACTGCCAAAAGTTCATCATTATACATAATGTGCATCATTATACATAATGTGCATCATTATGCATAATGTGCATCATTATACATGATGTGCATCATTATACATAATGTGCATCATTATACATAATGTGCATCATTATACATAATGTGCATCATTATACATAATGTGCATCATTATACATAATGTGCATCATTATACATAATGTGCATCATTATACATAATGTGCATCATTATACATTATGTGCATCATTATACATAATGTGCATCATTATACATAATGTGCATCATTATACATAATGTGCATCATTATACATTATGTGCATCATTATACATAATGTGCGATAGGAAATAGATGAACACAAAATATCCTCGCTGGAAATAACGCAGAGTACTCAGAATACCTTCGCTGGAAATAACGATGGAAGAGCTGCCTCAGAAATGATAAAATCGAACCTGCCCACCACGTCAGTTCGGCCATCGCAAAATGAGAAGACCGGTGACTCCAGAAGCGCCAGACTACCAGGCATCAGAAGCACTCAGCATCGCCTGGTCGAGTGGTGCTGCACAAAAGACGTTCTGCCACTCGCTTCCACAACCGCAACTCTTCTCGCCTAGCACGAATCTATAACTATACACTACAACACCCTCTTTGGGCTTTGTGCAGACAACACTCGCTTTCAGTGGCGCGAGGGATTCGGCAGGAGACTTTACACGATTCTGGTTTACAATAATTTCGTTCCCGCGGTATTTTCATAAAACCCAGCTCGCCGGAAATTTAAACAGACGGAGAATACGGAGAGAAGATTTTAGAAGGGGAACTTTCCTACTCATTGAGTTCACATTTCATTCATTCACTCTTCTCTGTAAGTTAAGGAGCAGCAAAACCCTTTCCACAAGCCGATTGTAATACTAGAGCGATCAATAAAGATTTTTAGCGACGCCTCAAGTTTCACTGAAAAAGGTGCAGTCATTAACCCTCAGGCCGGCGGTGCCAAATGACCATTTTATAGCAGCAACAGCAGCTGCCAGTTTGCTGCCTTCTTGCGTGAAATGACGCATTTTCTAAGAGCTGCGTAGTAGCCTTGGCCGCCACCCAAAAGTTGCGGTGCCCTGCCCTCGCGCGAACGATGCTGCTCTGGTCTGTTACGCGAACCTGGCTGAGCTCATCTACGCGGACGCTGACGAAGAATTCTTGTCGGAGTTTTCTGAGTTTTGGTTGGTTGTGCTCCAAAACTGAAAACTGGTTCAACTACATTCTCAGTTATACTTTGTTGTGATCCGAAAATGAAGGAAAATTTTGAAGGGTTCTGATTCGTTGTGGCTTGGGATTTAAATGTGAATGAAGGTTTAAAAGTGCTCTGATTCTTGACTGGTTGTGATTCAAAAGAAAGCGAAAGTTTAGAAGTGTCTCGACTTTTAGTTAGTGGTGAACTACAATGGAAACGATTAGATATGTTCAGATTTTTTGTTGGTGGAGGGCCAAAAGTGAGAGAAGGTTTAGATATATTTTGATCCTTGATTGGTAGAGAAGTAAAAGTGAGATAAGGCTTAGATATATTCTCATTCTTATTTGGTAGTGTGCCGGAGGTGGAAGAACGCTTCCAAGTGTTCTTTTTCTTTATTGTTTGGGCTCCTAAAGAGAAGGAAGATTTCGATACGTCCTGATTCTCGGTTGGAGGTGGTCCAAAAGTGAAGGAAGGTTTAGATGCGCTCTGATTCTCGGTTGGTGGTGATTCAAATGTGAAAGGAAGTTTAGAAGTATCCTGATTCGAGGTTGGTTGTGTTCCGAAAATGAAAGATGATTTAGATATGTTCTGATCCTTAATTTTCAGAGAACTAAAAGTGAGATTAAGCTCAGATTTGTTCTGATTCTTTATTGGTAGTGTGCCGGAGGTGGTAGAACGCTTCGCAATAATCTTTTTTTTTACTAGTCGGGGTCCTAAAGAGGATGATTTCGATACGGCCTGATTCTTGGTCGGTGGTGCTCCAAATGTGGAAAAAAGTTTAGAAGCATCCTGATTCGAGATTGGTAGTGTTTCGAAAGTGAAAGATGGTTTAGATATGTTCTGACTTTTGTTTGAATGTGGCGCAAACGTGAAGGAAAACTTCCATGCTTTCGGGCTCGGGATTTGATGTGAGCTTTCGGCACATCCGGAGGTGTTCTCATGCAGACCAGATTCTGAACTAGGAAATTTTAGAGATTCAAAACCATTTCTTGAAGAATGTTCGGAAGCTTTGCGGTCCTTGAGCGGTGATCGTGTGAAATGGAAGTGATTTGGCTGCGTGATATGGCGCTGGGAGAGCTGCGGGTCGTCCTGGGCAGCGACGAAGCCTGTGTGTGGGCACGCCACGCCGGCCTCCACGCTCAGCTGCAGCATTTCTTCTTTGGCGAGGCCTGGGAGGAGGTGCAGTCTCACTCATATGTTGTCAGGTGAAAAATAGGAATGCATTCATATTCAAGTTTCTAATTTTTGCCGTTTTATTTGCAACTTCATAACAATTGGTTAGAGAACGCCTTGCTAAATGTTAACAGAACGTACACACTATGACATCCGTCTCTTAAATAAATATGAAAACCCATCGGTTTTAATAGAGCAAAGAGTAAATTTTAATGAAAATAATAAAAATTTTCCATGGAATGACACTAGCCTACAACTGCTAAGGTTTCATCTTAAAAATCGTCTATTAATGAATGTACATATCTGTGATGTAAAACATGTGTTCCGACAGGCCTGAGTGATGAATTCAATTCTCCTAGAACTGCGTCGACCTCACTCAAAAGCATATTCGTTACAAGCTTCCTATGACCTTACGCTACCACGCTCATACTTTGAAGCTTTCATTGCATTGTAGAAGCATTGTAGAAGCATTGTAGCTTTCCCTAACAATAAAGCTACCTCAAACAACGACGTCGTCTGAACAAAGTCGTCTTGAAGGTCCGTGTGACTACGTGATCGTTCTCCACCTGCAAATGAGCCAACAGCGGCTTTTGTGGTTACCTACGTAGATGGGTGAATGTGTCACTACGTAATACTTCATTTCACTTCATTATTATAAAGCCTTTATAAAATATATATATATATATATTTGTTGCGCGATCACCCACATTTGATAAATCAGAAGCTTATGAACAAATAATCTTTTCGATACAATATTTAATTAAACATCGTTAAAATATTTCATTAGAGATTGAAAGCAGCAACACATACTGAAAAAGTTGTCACGAATTTCCTTTGCTCATTATCCTATATTTCAGAACATCGCACAGCATTTTAAAGAACGCGTATGNCCTGTTCACTCTCAACTTGTAACATTACCTAACTCGTCATCTCTTTATTATTGTAAAGCATTCACGTAAAAAACTATACATTTTTGCGTGATCATCCATTTATATTTAAATAAAATGCATATCAACTAATGATCGTTATGTTAAAATGATTTAATTAAAAATGCAAAACTTGTAATTTTCGTGTTCCTCCTGCTTATACTCGTCCATATATTTTTTTCTTTCACGCTTTCGTTGAAATAACATTTTGGAACATCGGCCGAAACAAGCGATTCATAAAGTATTTCCTGGCGTCAAGAATTGCGAGGTTTCATGTCATGTATGTGTAAACTGTCAAAGGTCATGAAGTTGTGTTATCTCTTATAATTATCATTACATGTATCATCAAATGTAGTTTAAGCAAGATTCAGGAGTACATTGCCCTCAATCATTTTCCAACTAGTGACATGGTATTATAATACTCGTGTGTGTATCATCTAAGTGTATTAACTTAAAGACATTTAAAAACCAATGATGGTACTTTTGTACCATTTGTATTGGAAATAAACTGTTTTTCTTTCTTTCTTTTTCTACGTTTGCCATTCTAACCATTTTCCAATTTCGTCTTTTTTTTGCCTTTATTACTCATTATTTTACAACTTGGTATCTTTAGGAGGATTTCACAGTAGTAATTCATGAATAGATTATGGAGTTATTTAGGCTTATTTTCATGTACGTTAGGATGATTTAGATATTTTATCATAAATCTATCAAGCGAGTTTGTTGGCTGCAGGTACTCGTAATTGACTCACGAGGCCGCCACACCCCGGGGGCGTAGGCCGCCACACCCCGGGGGCGTAGGCCGCCACACCCCGGGGGCGTAGGCCGCCACACCCCGGGGGCGTAGGCCGCCACACCCCGGGGGCGTAGGCCGCCACACCCCGGGGGCGTAGGCCGCCACACCCCCAGGAGAGACAGAAGGCGAATAACCACCCGAGTTTCAATGGCTTTTTTCATTACACAAAGTAAACTCTTACTGCTGCTCATGTACCCATAAATTCCACACGTGGGCACTCGGCGTACACTTCTCACGCGGGGGAGTCTGAGCAACATTAGACAGTTCACCTAAATTAACGCATAATTCAGAAATTAGCACCAGCTTAATTCCGTACTTTCACAGTGTGGGTTACTGTATTCTATTGTATCTCAAATGCGTCTTCACGAGGGATAGTAAAAACGAGACCATTGGTCCATGAAGAATTATCAGTGCTAACCATTGGTTCCTGAAGAATTATCATTGCTAACCATTGGTTCATGAAGAATTATCAGTGCTAATGAGAGCTGCTGACCCACCCGACGTCCCACTGACCTCGCTGGCGCTCGAGGTGCAGAATGGAGGCCCTGGCGGCGAGGCGGTGCAGGGCGAAGTTTGCGTCGTGGACTGTGCGGAGGTGTGCCCCCGCCACGCTGCTCCGCCACTCCTGCCCGTCCACCTGCCCCGTGAGCGTCACTCCCTTCAGCTGCACAGCGACAGGCCCTTCATTCCGGCAGGTGAAGCCTCCCCTTCACACATGCAAACATTAAAGTTCGCAATGCCATAAGTGGTACCTGAGTTAAGTTCATACTGTTCTTGTATTATGGAGGTTTTGGATGTTAAAGTTAACAGTTGCTAATGACACTAAGTACAGAAGTAATGTACAGCAAGAAATCTAGGATGGTGCAAAAAAATATGATGGGACAGAGGCTCAAAAAAAAGTTTGTCATTTGAAAACTTTACCTAAATTACCAAAACAATCATAAACGTTGAGATTGTCAAAGACAAATCTAATCGTCAAGTGGTAATCATTCAGTCAGAATTATATGGAAGTCATCGACCTGGGTGCCGGGCGGCATCCTGGCGAAGGTGACCAGATGCAGGCAGCCCCAACAGTACTAGACAACACTATGCACAAGCTGACCTGGGTGCCGGGCGGCATCCTGGCGAAGGTGACCAGATGCAGGCAGCCCCAACAGTACTAGACAACACTATGCACAAGCTGACCTGGGTGTCGGGCGGCATCCTGGCGAAGGTGACCAGATGCAGGCAGCCCCAACAGTACTAGACAACACTATGCACAAGCTGACCTGGGTGCCGGGCGGCATCCTGGCGAAGGTGACCAGATGCAGGCAGCCCCAGCAGTGCTAGACAACACTATGCACAAGCTGACCTGGGTGCCGGGCGGCATCCTGGCGAAGGTGACCAGATGCTGGCCGGCGAAGATCACCGGCGGCTCGGGAGGCACCGGCGACAGCCTGGAGGGAGGGTCCAGCTCGCAGGAGACTTTGACGCCGCGTACACTGGACTGCAGCATACTGGTCACTAGGCCCATGACCTGCACACAGTGGTACACTGTAGTGTATACTGGTCACCAGGCCCATGACCTGTACACAGTGGCACACAGTAGTGTATACTGGCCACCAGGCCATGACCTACACACAGCGCTACACTGTAGCGTATACTGGTTACCAGGTCCATCACTAGACAGTGACCTTATTTTCAAGAATTTTTGATTGCGCGACGGCAACGAAATGGTGTAATCTCAAGTTGAATTATTTAATGATAACCCCAAAGTCTTTGACTATGTACAATTCCTGTTCGCCTCAACAGAGATACACAAAAGAAGGTCTCCACAGCAGGCAGTCCATGTGCGAGGCCCAGCGAGATGTTCCCATGTGAGAGAGACTTCAGGGGCAAGACCCAGTCATCTGAAGCAGCCAACATGCGGAGCAAAGTTTTCTTGCAGTTAATCTCAAGTTTAAATTTGCGTTATTCTTAAAAGGAACGAATTAATTTCCATCCTTACTATCGAATCGAATGAATTCTAAAACGAGGTCGCGAGAATTGTTGCCTTATTTGAAATGAAGTAAACCTTCATGCTCAGCCTACTGGTCTCATGCTATGAAAAGTATACAACGGAGTCCGCCGTTGTAAGGGAAAACCTTCGGTGGATCCAATATGCGTTTAGATAGAACCCTGAGCTTCCTCTCCTTCAACATTTAATAATAAGTACTTGAGAATGGTTACAACAAAAATTAGAAGTACGTAGCCCATAAGATCAAAAGACGCTGTGCGGTGACAACCGTTTGCTGCTGAGAAACACAATACAAAGTTTGCGTTTTTATTTGTTTTTTATATTTAAAACAATTTTCAATCTATAGTGTAGTTTTCTTTTGTATGTTGTAGTTCTAATTTACTCATTTTTGTTTTGTCGCAGTTTTTTTTGCTGAAGATGAACTGATGAGTTCGAAACGTTCAATTTTATTCATTTAGACTTTACTAATTGTATTAGTTAAATTATCATACGTACATCGATTTTCGACTTGCTTTTCATTTTTAGGATCAGACGCAATAATGCGAATGTAATTATAGATTACCTTAGGCAACATTTGCGCCCTCCGCGTGATGATTTCGGCCCGCCCCCGCCCCGCCCTGGCCAGGCCCCCCACCAGGGCTGGGGAGGCGCTCAACCCCACCCCCACCGTGAACACCCGCGTGGTGGGGGCGTGAAGGGCAGCGAGTCTCGACAGCTCGTCTGTGTTGCTGGCAGCGCAGCCAGTCAACAGCACGATCTGGTGTGTTGAGCTTGTTAACAAATCTGTTGTGTTAAGTTTGTTAATAAATGCTCACGCTAAATTAATTTCTTCGTTCTCGTAAACACAGCCCGCCTCTTACCATAGAGATGAGCTAAACAGAAGTCATTTGAAAAAGCGGGATTATGAAGGCTTCAAGCTTTGCAACTACCGAAGCGCACTTCCTCAATGTTGCCAAACACGTCCCGTCAAGCATGGTTGGGAATGGACGAGATGTCATTTTTTTGGCGTGCTTTGTGTCAAATATTGAATCTTTATAAACAAACTGCTGGTGTAACGTGGCTTGTCAAAAATGAGGGCATTCGATAATGTTCAGCTATACACGTGAAAAATGTACTCCTTAATCATTACAAAAAATTCACTTCTCCCCCCCCCCCCTACAAAAAGAATGTTATAATGAATGAAATTCAAAGAAAATTACCTCAAGACAATTGACAGAATAAATTCAAACCCGTAGGGAAGTAGGCAATATAATAATAATAATAATAATAATAATAATAATAATAATAATAATAATAATAATAATAATAATAATAATAATAATAGTAAAATAAAAAGCGTTTACATATCGAATGAATTTCAAATAAACGCTAACTGATATCACTAGTTCGTTCATTTCATTTGTAACGAAAGGGCGGCCGACGACGAGTTGCACCTCATCCAACGTGTGCTAGAGTTCCCCTGAGAGAAGGTTCCAAGGCAAAAATATTTCGTAAAGAACGTCAGCAACCGTAGTAGCATCAATGAACGCAGTTACTGGCAAGTAAATTACATGAAACATGACACCAGAAAAGTAATACCTATATCTGTTTCCACTCAATACTGCACGGCTAAAACTTGCAGTAGAGAAAAGAATGCACGGACGTTCTCGATTGAAATCATAGAAGCCACAAGAATACTTCCGAGGTGTCCCGAAATTCACACCAGACTGATCAAAAAAACTCGATCAGCGCACCATTCACCGACTGCTGCAACAAATTTTGCGAAAGTTTGAGTTCACCTGACGAGGGTAATCAGGATCCACGGGCTGTGAGTAGATCGCCTTGAGCGGCTGCAGGATCTCGGTGCCCCCCATGTCGGCGTCCATCTTGTCGTGCAGGGCGCAGGCCTCGGCCAGCGTCTCCTCCGAGTACACGCGGCTGCCCCTGGGCAGCAATGGAGCAATGGTAAGGTTTGATTTGACGGCCTCAGCCAAAGCAGGCACACAAACACGAAGAATGCACGAGGATTAGCGGCCGCAACGCGGTCCACTATGAACTTATTCACAAGTGTCTTTCTCGAATGATGTCTCGGGTGCCCCTGGGCGGCAGCGAAGGTAACGTCGCAGTTAGAATGCGTCATGACGCACCTTCACACAGACACAGCATTGTACGTCTTGTATGGTTTGTCTATCAATTAAGGACCTTTACTTTTTAAATCCAATGCATTGTAAATTTCATCTATCAACTTTTCTGTAATGCACTGCTGTTAAAACCACGTCACCCTGACTACATTCGAGAAATGGACAGGCTTCCTCTGTCAAAATACAGCAGATGCGCATTTGGAGGACTACAACGAAGCGGACTGTACTACATTCGCACTAAAGCTATTAAAATTCAATGCATAGAGGCTGTCAGTAAGATTCTGCATCAACTATCACCAAGATCAAAAAACAGGAATATGAGTACTTCAAACTTTGCAATTACCAAAGCACATCTGCGTGGCCAAAACGTTCCAAAGAACATGATTCAGAACGGACGAGAAATAATTTTTGTGTGCTCTGTATAAAATATCGAAATAATATCGGATGCATTTCTACTAAAATGACCTAAGAGGGTACATTGTTGAACAAGTGCATTCTCTTTAATGGCAATATTCGAATTTATAATCTAGTGTTTACAACTTCATCGTTATGAGCACATGTAACTAAACAAATACAAAACGAAATTGGGGTGAGGAAAGTTACATTTGCTATTTTGCTCATATATAAAAATGTTATTTGTGTCCACTTTTTAATGGTAAACAAACTAATTTAGTACGCATTCTTAAAACAATATTCTACCATTGAAAGTAAGAAAGCTTTGCCTGTAACGTATTGAGCGTGGGCGAAAAATTGCAAATGTGCAAGGGGGTGGTGAGGTTGTAGGAATGTGCAAGTGAGTGGTGAGGTTTGTTGCAGGAATGTACAAGTGAGTGGTGAGGGTTGTTGTAGGAATATATTTACTTGTAAAAATCTGTCTTTTTTTGTTCACATGGATGGTTGGTTCACTTGGTTACCACCGTCTACGTTCGGCATTCTGTAATAACAGACGGATAAATTCAGCACCCTCCTTCCTGTAAGAAGATGAAATTAGATAACCTTCATTTAGAAATAAGAAAATAATATTCAAATTCATTTCTCATCATTGCAGATAATTTGTATTTTACCAATACGCAGGGAGAAATTCACGAGATTTTTAAAGAGGAAGCTACATACGAGCAAGTGGTGATCACGCCACTGCGAGAAAATCTTCAAACTTTAAATCTTCAAACCATTCGTTCCCGTGATGATAAATTATTATTATTATCATTAGATTTCCACGACCTTTTACCACCGTTCATTGACAACCATTGCTTTAAGAGATTTAAACAAGGACATAAAATTATCTTTGACTCACTCTTCGAAGAGAAACGAGAAATGGGCGCCGAAGCTGACGATATTGAAACGACACCCGTGAGGTAAATTCTTCAAGAAGAGCAAGAGTGCAGCCCGAGCACACTTCATTCTGACGCCAGCCATGCTCACTGCAACACCATAGTACAGTTTGTGTCAGCAATTAGACCATTCTGACGCCAGCCATGCTCACTGCAACACCATAGTACAGTTTGTGTCAGCAATTAGACCATTCTGACGCCAGCCATGCTCACTGCAACACCATTGTACAGTTTGTGTCAGCAATTAGATCATTCTGACGCCAGCCATGCTCACTGCAACACCATTGTACAGTTTGTGTCAGCAATTAGATTGTAAGTTCACTTGGGACACAATGAGTTATTCATCATTTAAATCTGGACACGGTTACTGCATCAATAAATGAATTAATTTCACCCTAGATGAGGTAAGCAAGAGATGGGCTTTGCAAAAATTCCATATTAAAAATTTGTGAACACTCCATCGCAAATAAGAGAGAGAGGTACAATGAAGGATAAAAGGGCGTCGTCAGCGATTCCAGTTAGGTACAACAAAGTTTAGTTGAATACGATGAGGAATTCAAACGAGGATCAACATAACATGAAATACTGCAATGGCATTGAATACATTCATAAGGCGATCACATGCCAAGTTTTTGAAAAGAAAGTGACGTACGAGCAGGTGATGGTGGGCCACGATGAGAAAATCTTCAGACCAGGACTTTAAGCTCCAAATCTTCAACCCAACCGTTCTCGTGATGTCAAATTTTATTTTACTCTCATTAGATTTCTATGTCCTTTTTCCACCGTTTATTGGCTACCATTGCTTAAGAGATATAAAACGTCACTGCCCACCTGAGCGATCAATAACGAAGATGACCTCGTTGAAGCGAGAGTAGGAGGAGCTGGGAAGCTCGGGGAACAAGTTGAGCATGAGCACCTGGTCCTTCATGAGCCCTGTGGCCGTGGGGTCGCCCGTCTCAATGAGCACTTGGGGCGAGTACGGATTGTTGTAGTGCACCACGAAGCTCCACTCGTGGTCGCTGCGGTAGCCGCCGTCTTGGCTGATCTGCGGTCACGTCACGCGACTCAAACGGGCGTCAAGCAGGCAACCACGAAGTGCCATCTAAAGTAGCTACTGTGCGCGTCATCTCTACGGGTTGCACGTTAAAATGGGGAATAATTCATGAACTATTCCAAAGTACTGATTGCTGCAAAAATGACAACTGAAAGTGGTAATTGAGCGATCATGCTCTACGTATTCTAACATCATTTAGCTTCATTTTAAACCCGAACAAATCAGAGAGCTCTGATAATTTTACAGATGTTAAGCTTGACAGGGTCAGAGCGTGAGACAGCGAGTGTTCCATAAGCTACTAACCTCAGCACTCTTGTTGTCGTCCTCCATGACGACGTTGATGGGATCAGAGTGCGAAATGATGCGCGCGATATCGAGGGCACCGCACACGCTCGCCGCCACCTGGATGGAGTAGGGCTTGGAGGCGGTCGCTACGGGCGTCACGTCTGCAACGGAGGCGCTAAGCTAGTTTTATGTACAAAAAACGTTCCAACCCACAATACACGTAAGTGCTTTAAGCTATTATCAGTGGCAGTTTATACCTAAACGGAGTGAACTGCCCAGCTATTTTCAATCAGCCAGTAAATAAACAACAGTGCAGAACTCGAGGCAGCTTTATTTATCTTCAAGATCAACACACGACCCCCACGCGTCACTTGCTGTTGTAAGTTGCAAACTCACGGGAGACCACGGGGGCATCCGGACCCGTGCTGGAGGCGGGCTGGTAGCGCGGGTTGAGGACGGTGGGGAGGGTGAACTGCACACCCCCGTCACTGCCCACCCGCAGCTCCGCCACCAGCGACAGCGTCACCTCGCACTCAGCCCCTGCAGATGGAGAGTTTAGCGCTCCTTAGCGGAGAGAAGTCAGCAAGAAATTAAATTAACTAAATCAACGCACATTTGGAGCAAATGATGTGTGCGCTTTGGAGCCTCGATTCACCGCAGTGAAGCAGCCCTTTGTTTTGTACTTGGGCAACACAGAGGGAAGGGCAAAGTTAGAGCCACGATTCACCGCAGTGAAGCAGCCCTTTGTTTTGTACTTGGGCAACACAGAGGGAAGGGCAAAGTTAGAGCCACGATTGGAAAATAAATAAAATGAGTAATGAACCCTGAGATACACTGAGAACGATGAACTATGTTAGAGAAATGCAACGTTTTGCAGCTGTTTTTTTTTAATTTTAAGATTTGTTTCAAACAAACTGCATTCGAAATTAGTTTCCGCTCCACTGAAGAACATTGATGTAGAGGTCGAAGGACTTTAATTCTATCCGGGATATAAAACATATCTAAAATTCATCTGAAGTACAACATCACTGATGTAAATTGGTTCAGGTACACCTGTAAACAAGTGAGCCCAAGACTCGTGTGCTGTATGACTCGAGTCAACCGTAAAACATCAATTTGAAAAGTTGAATAGAAACGTACCTGCTGGGCACCTCGATGGCACATGAATTCATCCGCTATTTTTTTGCCGTCCTAGCACTTAGGCTAAGTTTATTGAAGCTTGAGTTTATCGTAGCAGAGCGTGTTAAAGAAAATGTTAGATGAATTAACAGTAGATTACTCGCGTCTTCTCCACATTTGCCCTAGAAGTCACTGAACTTATTCGGGCTCAAGGTAGCTATGCTCAAATTTTACTTTTGTACGAGACTTGTGAAACAATCTACTTTTGTATCGCTTGTAGTAAATAAATTGTTGACATTGTTTAAGCCCTAACCACTGGAATCCTCACCGGCAGGCAGGCTGCCGAAGGCAACACACACGGCGTCAGCAGTTAGGAACTTATTCCTCTCCGACACCGAAATCTCGCCAGCCTCCTCCCCATCTCGGTAGATCTTCTCAGCCTGTAAAATTATTAAACTAAAATTAAAAATTCCTTACGTCGTGAAATTTGTAATATAAACATTTAAAACTGACTTCCAACCTACGTTTGTCGAACGCAACGAAAAGAATGGCGTAATATTGGGCTAACCTAATAATTTTCAGTGAGTAAGTAAATCATCGGCTATAATATATTATCTGTTAGGGGATTTACAAAGGCACAAATATATCATAACAGGCATCTTTTTACGTATGATTACGTTTGATATATTGCCGCTAAGCCACGGGGCGTTTCGGGAGTCTTGATATTAAAGATTGTTTTACCATTTAAGTCAAAGAGTTGATCGTATTTTCTAATTCTGTTCACAATGCAATTGAAAAACTATCGGAATCAAGTTTATGTTGAAAAAAAGAAAGGCAACACGTGAAGGCGAGTTCATCGTTTCTAGGTCGTTTGAATGGCCAACTCAGAGCGACAATTTTTTTTTTGACCCACAATGCTGGAATGCGCGAGAAGTTACTGACGGACCAAAAAAACGAAAATTTGAAGCACGGTAGAGAAACGACACTGATGTATCCTGGAAGCAGTACAACGTACCACGTCCAGGAGCAGTTGATCACCATCGAAACTTCAACTAACTGACCAACGTCTATGCTCCTCTAAAGGGAGATAAGCGGCAAAAAATACGTCTCTAAGGGGAGATAAGCGGCAAAAAAAAATACGTTGTTTCATAGAAGAGTCAGCCTTTGTGAAATATTTCAATTTCGTCTAAGATATTCTTCAAATCCTTAATGAGAATAGCGCGTAAGAAGTTCGAAATGCGTTAGATAGGAAATAACTATTTCTTCGATCTTGAAGATCATTAAAACGTTTTAGATACACATCGCTGTTTATCGACTGCCACCCCCAGGTACTGGGTTGTCGTTTGCGACGCACCGTGGTAGGAAAGGCTTAGAAATATCAGTGGCAATGTTACATGAATTAATTATCGTACACATAACCATCAACAGTGCCTGTACAATACATCGCTTGCCTTCTTCTTTTCCAGACACTGAGCAGCAACAGTGCGGCCCTCGAGCTTCGCCTGCACGCGATACAGCGCGCAGCTCTCCTCCTCTGGGGTCGTGAACAACACCTGAAAAACGACTGTGTTGAGAGGCTTGGGCTCGTTAAAATACGGGAATTATTTTCACCCTACAAAATTCGGTACAATATGTACTGCACAGTATTTTCAGTATTAGAAATGAACAGCCCATGCAAAATAATGGGACTGTAATGTTGCACGCAGCACGGCGGGATAGCCTGTGGGAGGAAAATTCCGTGGGGCTCAGCAGTGAGGCAGCGGACCTGGTGGTGGCTGGCGATCACGGTTCCATAACAAAAAGCATTTGATTTCAACAAAAAGAAGGCCTACCTAACTCTCAGCTCGGGCCCTCACTTTATCCCCATGGGAGTGGTAATTCCAATAGATTCAATAGTTGTATCCCCTTGAGGGTAATTTTAATTGGTAATTTTAAGGAAATTAACAAATCTTTTGCACAGATCTTTTACAAATACTGGTTAATGGTATTTATTAGAATTCAGAGGTAATGATATCAACATATCAATTTTCCCAAATGACCAACGCATTGAAGTCCTAGCGAAGTGGTCATACAGTTAGCCAATGCACACTCTCCGAATGAAGCGGGTTTCCTGCAAGAAGAAATTATCCTCACAAGCTCATGAAATCTATTGTACATTCGAATCGCATTTCTAATTAGATTAGGATAGAAAAAATTTCAAGAGAATAAACGTTTTCTACTTCATCTCTATCACTATCAGCGATGGAATAGAAGTTATCTTCAATCCATTGTTAATGAAGAATAAGATGAAAGGACAAGTAAAAATAACGTCAAAACGATCAATAAGCGGCAATAAAAATGGCATAACAATTAATTGATTCACATGCAAATAGAACATCCGAACATGACTGACAGGAAAAAGGCCACCCGAGACTGTCAACACTTTGCAAAGAGTTTCTCCCAAGGATTTCGGATTAATCTTACCTAGTAAACAAATATCAACGAAAATTTGACCAAAAATTCAATGTACGGTGACTACACTTCAATTTAATACCGCAATATTTAAAATACGCGCTACGTCACTTATTTCATCATGAATCTGTTTAAAATGCTCAAATTTAAACAAAATTATCTAAATTGTTTAAATCTCGTAATTTTACAGCAGTGATTTCAGGCTCATTCATTGCGCTTCAATTTGAACAAAAAAGACAAAAGATCGTTGGGAAGTTTTCAAACACCTTCGTTGCATCAAGTGTCGCTCTCATGCAATTTTTGAACTGAGGCGGTAAGAACCATCTGACCTGCAGGGGCCGCTCGGTCGCGTTGTGGTAGCGAAGTGTCGCCTCGACGTGGGCCGCAAAGCCCTGGACGGTGACGGTCGCTGTCACGTCCTTCAGAGCCACCGTACTCGCATGGTGAGGCTCTGCGCGGGAAAACAACGGGATAACTTGAAAATAAAAAGTGCGTATAGATTTCAATGTTCCACTTGGACGCGACACTCTGGTTTGCGTTTGTAAACTAAAAATTATTTGTAAATGTTGTCATAACATCGGGTAGTGTTCAAAAATTATCCGTGCATTACAAAATGGAGGCGTGACACCGTTTTTATGAAATATCCAACATCGGTATTCGATTTGAATTAATTTTAATACTTGTATGGGAAAATGTATCGAGATCAAGCTAGCACGGACTGATGGCAGGAGCTCAAAACACCGCGCGGCACAGTTCACCATACGGACCTGAGTGATATGACAGCAATGGGTTGATACTTGGAAGTTTAGTTTCAGGGTATGCATAGAAAACTTCACAATATACTGTTTTATAATTTCAGAAATTAGAAGCTGCGGTTTAGCAGGCCAGCACCTCTGAAGTTAGAGCTGGCTAGGAAAAAGTCACATTCTTTTGGTACACACTTATTGCATGCATCCCTCGAAATTCTGGAGGAAATTTCATATTAAGGACATGCGTTTTGCGCACGGAGACCGTTCGATCGTGTGTAAAACAAATTTTACTTCTCAGGACAAATAGAAGTATTGTACATGGCAGATGCATGAAATTTTAAATGTATGAATTTCCAGAGAGCGAACCCAACAACTCGAACTGCCTCACTTGAGCCGCCCACGGCCTCGTGGTGCTGGTGGTCACGGGAGGCAGACATGCGCAGTGGGCTAGACATGCACATGCTTCACAGCCTGAACATTCTCAGCCTAAATATTTCTTCAAACACGAAATGTCTGCAGAAATGTAAATTTTAGGCAAACATGGTTCGATATACGCTAGCTAGGGAGCCTTGACATTCTTTCCTGATGTAAAAAACGAAAGCTAATTTGCAAATTCTGTAAAATACTTGCACAACAGCAGCTGTAAAACAAACTGCTCAATTGATGACAAATGAGGTTAGAGTGAACTTATGGAACTTACGCTCATAACACACAGCTTTACACGGTCGCCGTGTTTCCGCGGTTGTTAAGGTTACTTTGGTTAGGTTGAAAGTACCAGAATGGGGAAATCGACTTTACTGATCGAAAATGTTTTAATACTTCCTAAGAAATTTAGAAAGACAATTGCACGAAAACATTTCACCTCGTATGATATTATTTTTTAAAAAAGGTCGTGAGACAGGTGAAATGTCATTCATTTTTTCCGGTACGTGAATGAGCAATTTACCTAGTGGTCCATACGTAGCCCAGTACGCGGGGAACGTGTTCACTACTTCGTTGCAGGAATTAACAGTCAGATTTAGTGTGATACATCAGTATTTACTCAATTAGAAGCTAAGATGTGAGCTCTTTGAGCCGTCAATAATTATTTGCTGAGTTTGAGAACCACATTACACAATGCCTAAATTGTCACATGGGTTGCATCGGTTCAGCTACGTAACCGAAATAAAACCTTTAAGCAAGTCCTCATGATGTGTAAATGCAAGCAAATTCGGATCAGTTGCAACGCAATAACCTTTCTCGAAATCCGAGGTGTATCCAAATTTATTTACGTATCCCCAGTACGATCCTACATCCGGACGCCGGACCTCCTCACCTCTAGCGTGGCATTGTGTTGGTAGGAGGCAGCCCACATACGAGCGTGTATGTGGCTCTAACTCATTATGAGAGGCTATATCTTTTGCCTGTTCACTAACAATACAGGTACATTTCGGAGAAGAAAAACATCCATTTTAACCATCGTTTGCCAAACACTAATACATTAATGGGTAGAAATGACATTCCAAGAACAGCAATTTAGAGATACATGCATTGAAAATAACAGGTTTTGTTCCATGTCATATAGAAAATTCAAGAGAAACGACCCCACCTCAGGCAGACGGCAAAACAATTTTCCGCCCCTCCCTAATGAGACCCGACACCGCGTCCACCCCACACAGCCACACACCTGAGGTGCAGTAGCCGACAAGTCCGTAGGGTCTGGAGGAAGGCATGGTTGGGATGGGCCTTTCCTAGTTTCCTTGATATGAAAATCAAACTTAGATGCACTCAACAAATTTTCAGAAAAGCTGCATCCCGTCTCGATGACATGGGCCACAAAACTCAGTTGAGCTGCGGTAATTTTGTAAACGTAATCTGAAAAATTGGGAAGAAGGAATGGCAGGACACAGTTATGAGATTTATAATTCCAGGCTTCATACCTCCGTTGTGGTGGCAGAGTGAGCCAGTGCTCGGCTAGGAAAAACGACCTAGTAGAAGGAGAATGACGCCAGCCTGCATTGTACATCAATGCGTTGCCGGCTTCCCTTGTACACATGACAGGAATTTAGCACATTTTATGAGTCCGTTCTCAAGTATAGGGTGGTGCAATACTGTGCCTAGATCACTGCGGTCATGTCAAACACAAGAAATTCCCCCCTCCCCTCCCCCCCATAAATCGTAAATTTTTACAAGTGCATCACACGCGATTTCAGGGTCGTGAATATATTATCCTGGTGTTTTAGAGGGTACTGAACACTAATCTGACAACGGTTGCGGTCGTGTGGTTTGTGTTCAGCACCCTCTAAAACCCCGCGAAAAGACATTCACGACCCTGAAATCACGTGTGGTGCACTTACGAAATAATACCAATGCATGATGTTGGAATAGCATAACGTTCAAATATTATAGAATGCTCGAAACTACGAAACGGTGTAACAACAGTTACCAGCCTTCCATATTTTACAGTAAAAATTTCACTTCAAAATATGGAAAAGAGTTACTCGATAAGATCTCTATTTTCAGAACTATTTGTAAGAGATTTTTACTAGAAAATTTTCACGGTAGGAGTTGAGCACATTTACTATCAGATGGTCTCACACAACTAACAAATGAACACTTCCAAAACTAAGAACAAGAAAGGCAACTACTGTCGCGTCACCGTGACAACTAACAACCACGTACCAAC
>JACJUY010003911.1:96509-106812 GCA_014220935.1 Platorchestia sp. MABIK | reverse complement strand
GGCTCAATTAAAGATGTAATAACATTTTACCTCTTAAATTAAATTAAGCTTTCGTTGAAATGTGGAAATTCCTTCCAATATTTCGTTAAGCTTGTGTTCAATATTGAACACTCTCTTAAAGATATTTACTTTAGTTTTTTCATGTCTCATAGTAATGATGTATTCCAGATCATAGCGCAATTTAGTAGTAATTCAGTTGAAAAGAATTGAATTCATCAGTGATCTTACATCTACGCCGACACATGGTAATCGCATGGAAGAATGGTGCAAAGACATCACTCCAATTTGATCAATTCAATATAATGGAGAAGGGAGATCAGCCTCTCATTAATACATGATCCTATCTATGTATGACAAGTAATGGTAAGTTGATCACAAATTTTCAAATCGTCCACATCTTTAGCTGTTCATGAGACTTTCATGTAGGTGCTCCTTTAAATAACGGTCACAATATAATTTGAATGTACTCCTATTTTTGAACTGCTTGAAAATTTCTTGGTACACTTCAGAATGCAAAGATTCTTATCTCTTTCGATCTACTGTACAAATCGAAGACAAAACTTAGTAAAGTCGTAAATTATTGTTGGGTATTGTATGATTTAAAATCTGTGTATAGTTTGTGCCATTACGAGTCTTGATGGTTTGTCACATGAAAATACACTGAAGGTTTGAGATGTACTTGATTTCAACGATAAATTTATTCTCCTGTGATTCTGAAGTTTGACTTAGGAATAAGCAATATCTGCCGATGCTGATTCATGCACTTGACATCAATCGCTAATTACTGATACAGTTTTTCTTAATTGGTCGCCATGTTAGCTAAGGTTTCTTTAATAGATTTCAAAAATATTTCGTTTCATTGCGTGATTTGTTTTTCAAAATTTCTCTGCTGTTGTCTTTGTTCTAGATCTGAACAGCCAACTTTTAAAGGCTATGGTAATGGGACTCCCGGGCCCGGCTCTGGGAGACCTTGAATGAGATTAGCTTCTTTGACTGCGAGTGTACCGGTCATGCCCAAGTCATTGAATATGACACATCGTCTGTTACTCGTAGATAGTTTTTGACGCGAGAGCAATGTCTCTGTCAATGAATTATTTTCTAACCGGCAAGTATTATTAAATTTATGCGACACGTACTAATTTCAAGTTCTTCTTTCAAACAATGTATTCCGTTCAAACACGTGTGTCTACATTGTTTTTTCTTAGCTGAAAAACCAACAGATCGAAAAACCTTTCGCTCAAATGCTTACAGAGAAAACAAATTTAATTCATATGTTGCAGATAATTTTAAGCACCCTGTTTTTTCTTTATTTTGGATTTGAATGTTTTGTAAATTTGAGTAAAGATATAATTTCTGCTCACAGTTAATGAACGTTTTTTATGAAATGTTCCTGTAGTAGACTGCTTAAGATTAGTTACAAAGAGACTGGTTTAAAATTAGGAAAAGGTTTTATTTCTTATTTTGAAAATGACAGTTACTCTACCAATATTTAAAGTTTTTACATACCGAAGGAAACAATGCTGGTAATGGGTAACTCTAATTTGATTTTAAAATTTTTATACACAACTCTTGGAATTTTATGTTATTTTAGCCTCCATGGTCGAGTGGCCAAGAGCGTGCGTCTTTCCCGAGAAGGGTCGTCTGTTCGAATCGTAAGCATGGTGATGTTCAACATTGGAAAAACACTCGGCCGTAATACCCTACTTTACCCAAGTGTCGGAAATGGGTACAGGCTAGACCGGGATAACCGTCATTGCGTCCTGATGTTGGTTAAAAAGTATTTGCAAAAACAATATTCAGAACGATAAGTAACAGGCTGCAAAGCAGTTTTCACTTAGGTTGCAAAACAGTTTTCCTATTGTTAATCCTTAGCTTATAGAAAAATGAATACCTTGCATTGATATGATTCAAGTGGCGAGTTGATGAATCACTAGGAATGATTTTCTTACTTAAGTACCGTATAAAGAACTCTCAAGCTGAAAAAAGTGTTCCAGGCAATAGTGCCACGTCACATCTCATTTCTGTCATAACGAATAACGTTCTGTAACACACTGTCGTGAATTCAAACTAAACAATCGACCGTTTGCCTTGAGTTTGCTCACTGCCAGCCACATAGAGCTCATTATTTCCAACTCAGTGTTGCTGAAATGCCTAAGCTTGAAGCTAATTTTTGTTCACATCTTACCATTGAAGGCCTCTCACTTAGCCTGTGAAGCTCAGTCGAACATGAAAGCACAATTAGGCTCATATGTCTGTGTAGAAATTTGTAGCATTTGCTACTTGTAAGCGACAACAATCGACGTGTTCGTATTTTATCTCGTCTAACCATGCATGGGTGTTAAGAGATTATTGAGAAAATGAGAAAATTGAAATTTTAACTGTTCTTGGCCTGTTGCTGTGACTTCAATTTTCTGTTAATTGTCACACAATTAGAGACTCCCTCCCTTTTGGGTATTCTAACTTGTTTTATTTATTTTTTCATCATTTATCTTGACTATAACAAAGAAAAACACTTAAATTCTTATACAGTTGGAAAATGAAATGTTTAGCATTGATTTTTGAAATATTAAAACAGTGACATCCTTAGTTGATAATGGCACATTGGCGATGTCGAAACAAAACAATTAATGACAGAAATTCACAACAATAATGAGCTCCCAGAGTTGCATAATCTGATTTTGACAGCGCATTTAAACATAAGTAACGAAGAAAATACAATTCTCGTAACGCCTAGTTGAAAAACACTTTCGTTAGTGCGCAGTAAAATGAAAATAAAAACGAAAAACTCAATCAAATGCCTTTAACATAAAGATCCTTAATTGCTCTTCCTACATAGTTATCGCAATACCCATGTTAATTGTCGAAACAAATGATTCGGAGAAAAGCACGGAAAAAACGCGATCTCTTCGTTCCGTTAGTCTGATTTTGGTAATGCATTTAAATGCATTAAATACAAGTAACTACGAAAACATAATCCATGTGACGAATTGCTGAAAACCCTCTCGTTAATGCGTACTGAAATTGAAATGTAAGCACACGAACCTAGGAACCCGAGATACGAGCAGGAGGGATTGTTGTTAAAAAGAAAGTGGACAGATTTGATTTATAAGGGATTTGGGACAATTTTTCACTCGAACGCATCAACTAGTACGCCAAGTGATGAGCTCGGAGAGAATAAAATATCCACCATAACAAGAATTTATATTTCCTGCTTATGCCAATGATACACGCACAAGAGTTCTCCGAGTCAAAGGCATGAGAAACTGTTGTCCAATGTTAGCCTTAACATTTTCAACATAACTGGAGCAGTACAAAAAGTTAACTATTTAAAATAGTGTTGTCATAATGTACTCACGGGCGTAGAGAAGTAAAGATTGCCACACATGACTAAGAACAATTTAAAACTGAAATAAGGAAATGAAACAATGATGTTCTATAAAGTTGTTACATAAGACGAATCCGTGGTCTTTTGAAATGTTTTAATTAGAACGATAAATGCTAAAATACCTTTTCATGAACATCCTTCCCTTCTTTGCGTAAGTTAATTTGATTTTATAAAATGAAATAAATATAAGTAACTAAGAAACATAATCTTTGAGACATTGTTGAAAACACACTCGATTGAGTATACCAAGCAGATGGGGTTAGGTTGCAATGTTTAAAAATTGAGACAAAAACACAAGCCCCGCTTTTTTCCTCGCCCGTTTTACAGCAGATTATAAAATTTAGAAGTCAAAGAATCTTCACGGCACGTTATCCCTTCAATGTCCCGTAGCATACGTTCGCAACCACATTTTGCTAAAAGTTCGTGACTTCTAAGTTCTAACACCGAGTCAGTCATGGAGCGGAGTTAGTCTCTCATCATCTGTCAGTGTAAAGGGGCGCACGTGTTTTGCGTCTTGCTTCAAGTGTGCCTGTAGAACACGCTCGGCTGAAGTTGTGAGTGTAATGTTTTTTCTTTACACTATGGTGTATTGTTTAATTTAAGGCATTATAATAAGTGTGCTCATTAAGTAACTGTAGATTACCTAATCAATAAATTTGCTGCTGATGCAAGCCTTTCACTCATTCGCTCATTGTAGATTCGAAAAATACGTGAGGTTTTTTCAGCAGTTGGGTCAGTCAAAGCCTGAACAACTAACTATGTGAGAGGCATCGGGACGTGGGAAATTAAGTCGGTTAACCAGAGCGAGTGTCTCGTCGAGTGACGATGTAAATTGTAGCCGAAAACGTTGCTGTCGACGTTTTTCAGTCTACTCATCACTTTTGAAACCCCTGTAGTAGAGCGGCTAGAGCGCTTTGAAAGAATCAGTTATGTAGTTCGTCAAATATAGGGTGTTCCGTAACTTAATAGCTTGCGTTGAGCATCACCGCTTTGCGTAACTGGTGTAGCCATTCAACCACGATTTGTTTCAGTATGCAATATAAAAGTTTCATTGTGTAAATGCTATTTTAACGCATTTCTCATTTGCTCTCTTCTTATAAATGTCAGTGATCGACGTTTTCAAAGCGACACTATTGAACAATACGCACAGTTTACGTGAAACTGCTTCGGCAGATTTTGAAAGAGGTTAGGCTAATTTGACCGGGGACTGTACCGCTCACGTGCTGCGCCGCTCCCTTCCTTCAAGGTGAGCGGTCGCCTGCGTGACGCCTGAACTGTGCCTGAGCAATGTTATGAATGATGCTGCAAAGATGGCAGGGCGTCAGTCCACTGACAGCGAATTTTCTTTTAACGAAACATGTCTGACCTGCAAGTGTTGTAGATTTATAAAACGTCTAAGTTGGATCTAGAATCAAAGTTCATCAAAACGATTTTTTTAGCATTCGGAGGTCGCGTGACACTTAAAATCTCATTTATGTGATGGAACTTATCAAAGAATCGTAAATCAAGTAGAAGTTCCTCCAAAGCCTCTACAGAGGAGTCTCGAGAGTAAAATTCTATTACTAACTCAATGTAATGTTTTTGAAAGTCAAGAAGTAAAGAAAAAACAAGATTTCCGTTATCGATGCTTGTGTACATGTGCTACAGATGATTTTAAGGCAGCCTGCATTGTTAATTTGCTTGTTCGGAAGTCCTTAATTCTTAATTAAAAAATGAATTCAGTTCGAAATCAGAGCACACTTTTTATATATTTCTCAAATGCTTTACCTAAGATAGGTAGGGCAGAAACAGGTCTACATGGCAAGTCTTTGTTTGTTGTCTATAAGTTACAGAGGCAGATTTTCATAATTTTTAATCGTATCTGATGAAAAGCGTTACTCGAGCATTTTTTTGAGAAAGGAAAAATTCTGAATGGAGAATGGTTAATTAAGTGTAATGAGATGTGTTATTTTCGCGCTGCGTATTTTGGCACGTGTGCCGGGACAATTTCAATTTGTGTAAATTTTTCTTAAAGTAAGTGGTGATACAGGCATGAATATTGGAGGCTTTAACAAGCAGTAAGAGGAATGAAGATATGCACGTCCTCCTGGTCGTTGAAGGCTTTAATTTAGATGTGGTTCATTAAGCTCATCTACACCCTGCGGTGCCGTGTGCGTAGGAGCAGACATCTCTCGCGCCTGTCTGAAGTGAAGTTTTATCGTCATGTATGAATAAGAATTATTCCTTCCCTTTAAACTCATTTCTCTTATGAAAATTGAGCAACAAAGNTGTGTTCGTGTTCGCGGACTGCCGAAAAACACGAACTTCGGGCAAAAGATTGATAGTGTGGACGGGCCTTAATGGGAGTGTACAGCCAAAGAGAAAAGTTAAACCGCATTCAAGTTGTGCCAGATCTGCTCAGGCATCGTCGTGAGAGAGTTGTTTATTTCTTAGGATGTTTATGCGGCGACTGTAAGACGATGGAAGCCTCGAAGCTCGAAGCCCCGAACTCGTTAAAGGATTCCTAATCCTTATCAGTAATGAAGAAACGGCCGATAATTGAGGTTCACACAGCGTTTCTCTGGTGCGTTATTATTAATTTTTGTGTAGATTTTGTGCCAAATAACGTGAGGCTTCACATTCATATATGTAGATATGTATTTTAAATGGTGTATTATTTATGGTTGAAAATATTTTAAATTAATGCTACACAATATAGGCTGGCATTTCAATTTGTTTCTCAAATACCTAACAGTCTGTTACAAACCAAAGAATTTACTTCGTCGTTAAGTTGTTTACACGCAAAGCCCAACACCAGGCCGTCACTGAAAGATTCAACTGGTGGGTATATCTAAGATAAATTTTTATACACTCCTATAATCAACAAGACGAGTTAACCAGTTTGGTTAAATATTATACAAGGATTAAAGATGCTCACGAGTGCAAACTTGATGCCAACAATTAAGTTCGTGCAGATTCTTTTGTTTTGCTTGTGCTGATTCTCTGTCAAGTAGAATTTAACTCGCTCACACAGTTCTAGTATTTAACTAAGTGCGAGTTTTAGGAAATTCCAATGTAAACTGCGGAAGTACAGTTATATCATATATGAGGCTCAATTAAAGACGTAATAACATTTTACCTCTTGAATTTAATGAAGCTTTCGTTGAAATGTGGAAATTGCTTCCAATATTTCGTTAAACTTGTATTCAATATTGAACACTCTCTGAAAGATATTTACTTGAGTTTTTTCATGTCTCATAGTAATGATGTATTCCAGATCATAGCGCAAGTTGGTAGTAATTCAGTTGAAAAGAATTGAATTCATCAGTGATCTTACATCTACGCCGACACATGGTAATCGCATGAAAGAATGGTGCAAAGACATCTCACCAATTTGATCAATTTGATATAATGGAGAAGGGAGATTAGCCTCTCATTAATGCATGATCCTATCTATGTTTGACAAGTAATGTTGAGTTGATCACAAATTTTCAAATCGTCCACATCTTTAGCTGTTCATGAGACTTTCATGTAGGTGCTCCTAAAAATAACGGTCACAATACAATTTGAATGTACTCCTATTTTTGAACTGCTTGAAAATTTCTTGGTACACTTCAGAATGCAAAGATTCTTATTTCTTTCGATCTACAGTGCAAATCGAAGACACAACCTAGTAAAGTCGTAAATTATTTTTGGGTATTGTATGATTTAATACCTTTGTATAGTTTGTGTCATTACGAGTATTGATGGTTCGTCACATGAAAATACACTGAAGGTCTGAGATGTACTTGATTTCAACGATAAATTTATTCTCTTGTTATTCTGAAGTTTGACTAAGGAATCATCAATTTCTGCTGATGCTGATTCATTGACTTGACATCTATCGCTAATTAACTGATACAGTTTTTCTTAATTGGTCGCCATGTTAGCTAAGGTTTCTTTAATAGATTTCGAAAATATTTCGTTTCATTGCGTGATTCTTTTCTTCAAAATTTCTTTGCTGTTGTCTTTGTTCTAGATCTGAACAGCCTACTTTTTAAGGCTATGGTAATGGGACTCCCGGGCCCGGCTGCACTGGGTCCAATACCGCAGGATTTCGACCCCGCCCACCCCTTTCCCTCCACCTCCGAGTTGCTACATGAAGTTGCCATTCGCGCCAATTTTTGAACTATGTAGTACTACTGAGGTTTATTAACCTATCTATTCGCTTTACAGTTATTATTAATCACTGCATTATAACCACTAGAAGTACTTAGTAAGTGGATACTATAGCGGAATACCAAAGTTAACCTGCATTAAATCAATGTAATAAGTTATGACAACGACCGCTGGTGTTTGGCCATTCGACCCTCCATCTCGGCACTCAAAAACAGGGATTCTCTAACTTTTTTAACTTAATCGTAAACTAACTGAACTTGGCCTACCCTAACCCAACCTAACCTAACCTCCTTAACCTAACTTAAGTTAACTTACCTAACCTAAATAACCCTAACCTAACAAGGTTAGGTTAGTGCTCGGAGGTGGCGCTGTAGCTGCTCGGAGGTGGAGGGAGAGGGGTGGGCGGGGCTGAAATCCTGCGGCATTGGACTCTGTGCGACCGGGATAACCGTCATTGCGTCCTGATGTTGGTTAAAAAGTATTTGCAAAAACAATATTCAGGATGATAAGTAACAGGCTGTAGAACAGTTTTCACTTAGGTTGAAAAACAGTTTTCCTATTGTTAATCCTAAGCGTAAAGAAAAATGAAGATCTTGCATTGATATGATTCAAGTGGCGAGTTGATGAATCACTAGGAATGATTTTCTTACGTAAGTACCGTATGAAGAACTCTCAAGCTGAAAAAAGTATTCAAGGCAATAGAGCCGCGTCACATCTCATTTCTGTCATAACGAATAACGTTCTGTAACACACTGTCGTGAATTCAAACTAAATCAACGACCGTTTGCCTTCAGTTTGCTCACTGCCAGCCACATAGAGCTCATTATTTCCAACTCAGTGTTGCTGTAATGCCTAAACTTGAAGCTAATTTTTGTTCAGATCTTACCATTCCCGCTGTGGAAGACCTCTCACTTAGCCTGTGAAGCTCAGTCGAATGTAAAAGCACAATTAGGTTAATTTGTATGTGTAGAAATTTTGTAGCATTGGCTACTTGTAAGCGATAACAATCGACGTGTTCGTATTTTATCTCGTCTAACCATGCTTGGGTGTTAAGAGATTATTGAGAAAATGAGAAAATTGAAATTTTTACTCCTCCTGGCCTGTTGCTGTGACTTCATTTTTCTGTTAATTGTCACACAATTAGAAACCACCTCCCTTTCGGGTATTCTAACTTGTTTTATTTATTTTTTCATCATTTATCTTGACTATAACAAAGAAAAACACTTTAATTCTTATACAGTTGGAAAATGAAATGTTTAGCATTGATTTTTAAAATATAACAGTGACATCCTCAGTTGAAAATGGCACATTGGCGATGTCGAAACAAAACAATTAATGACAGAAAATCACAACACTAATGAGCTCCCTTAGTTGCATAATCTGATTTTGACAGCGCATTTAAACATAAGTAACGAAGAATATGCAATCCTCGTAACGCCTAGTTGAAAAACACTTTTGTTAGTGCGCAATAAAATGAAAATAAAAACGAAAAACTCAATCAAATGCCTTAACATAAAGATCCTTAATTGCTCTTCCTACATGGTTATCGTAATACCCGTGTTAACTGTCGAAACAAATGATTCGAATAAAAGCACGGAAAAAACACGATCTTTTCGTTCCGTTAGTCTGATTTTGGTAATGCATTTAAATTCATTAAATACAAGTAACTACGAAAACATAATCCATGTGACGCATAGCTGAAAACCCTCTCGTTAGTGCGTACTGAAATTGAAATGTAAGCACACGAACCTAGGAACCAGAGATACGAACAGGAGGGATTGTTGTTAAAAAGAAAGTGGACAGATTTGATTCATTCGGGATTTGGGACAATTTTTCACTCGAACGCATCAACTAGTACGCCAAGTGATGAGCTCGGAAAGAATAAAATATTCACCATAACAAGAATTTATATTTCCTGCTTATGCCAATAATGCTCGCACAAGAGTTCTCCGGAGTCATAGGCATGAGAAACTGTTGTACAATGTTAGCCTTAACATTTTCAACATAGCTGGAGCAGTACAAAATGTTAACTATTTAAAATAGTGTTGTCATAATGTACTCACGGGTGTAAGGAAGTAAAAATTGCCACACATGACTAAGAACAATTTAAAACTAACCGGCGCGCCAAAATTCGACCACTCGCGCGAACACAAAGTTTAACACAGTCTTTCTCCCTAAAAACAGGGTAAAAAAGGGGAAGTTTTGGAAGACGCATGGAAAACGCTCTAACTTTTGAAAGAATGCACCGATCGGCTTCAAATTACTTTCAAATGAAAGAGCAAAACATTTTCTATTTCCCATATTGAATTCACGACTACCACCATAACGGTTTTTTGGCAAACACAGAAATTTACCGATAAGCCTTTCCGACTCGCGCGTCGTCCAAAAACATAAGTTGACCCACTCCTAACTTTTGAAAGAAAGCACCGATCGGCTTCAAATTACTTTCAAATGAAGGAGCGGAACATTCTCTATTTGCCATATTGAACATACGACCACCACCCTAACGGTTTCTTGGAAAAAACAGAAGTTTATCGATAAGCCTTTCCGAATCGCGCGTCGTCCAAAAACATAAGTTGACCCACTCCTAACTTTTGAAAGAAAGCACCGATCGGCTTCAAATTACTTTCAAATAAAGGAGCGAAACATTCTCTTTTTCCCATATTGAACGTACGACCACCACCCTAACGGTTTCCTGGAAAAAAACAAGTTTATCGATAAGCCTTTCCGACTCGCGCGTCGTCCAAAAACATAAGTTGACCCACTCCTAACTTTTGAAAG
>JACJUY010003911.1:52711-66213 GCA_014220935.1 Platorchestia sp. MABIK | reverse complement strand
CTTCTACTCATTCTAGTATAAAACAACATTGTAGTATTGGTTCCTGTGAACAAATTATTGACATTTGTAAATTTAAAATATTAGATACTTGTACCGCCAACTTAGACCTACGTATTTTAGAGTCATTATTCATTCATAAACTCAAATTTTTCTCAGTGAAATGAAGAGTGCATACCCTCTGAAAATAATCAACCGATAAATTATTATTATCATATTTATATTTTTTTGTGCTATTATTCTGCGCTTCTGTAATTTGGGGTGTACTGACTTGTCTATTATCATATTTGCGGACTTTTTGTTAAGAATGAGCCAAGACTCGAAACGTTCAAAGTAAATGCTTTTACAGTACTTGTTCTCCATTTCTTTCATTATAAATGATGAATAATTATAAAATAAGTAAATAATGAAATAAAGTATCACATATTGAAATAAATATTATTACCTGTAATTGTCTTTAACTTATAATATACTTTTTATTACTCACTAGGGAAGTTTTGAAAATGACATTAAATATCGTCTAATATATTATAGTTGTCAAGTAAAGACAGAAAAAATCAACAAACGTTGTAGTGTTGAGTGGTGTGGTCACAAGTTTAAATATTCATTTAAAAACTGTCTCATTTTCGCCAGCGCAACTGAAAAGAATTCCGCGTTAATTAATGAAGCATTATCCTTGTATGTCATATATGACAGGGGAAGTGGTTTGTACAGAGGCTGTACACAATTTCCTGACTCAAACGAAAAAGGTGCAATATTTGTGATGAAATCCATAGCATATATTACTTTGTGTGTAAGCGTTTAGCTTCCTTTGTCCCCAATGTGCGCATAGATGTTCTTTTATTTTGCACTTTACGACCAAAATTACATTAACGAAAGGGAAGTGCCAATTAATTATACTGATATGAGCACATAAAATTTTTTAGTCAAATTTTCCAAGTAAAGTTATCGAATTCCATTGGCATAAAAATGCAAAAAATGCAACTTTCAAAACGTTTCAGCACTAAAAAATTTTTTAATTCAATTGATATTGCACATGATAATTTATCAAATTGACTACCAATTTATAACAGAAACTAAATGAGATTTGTATTGTTAACACTACATTGTGACATACGAACATACATTGTGACATGCGGTAGTATCGCAGTAACTGCGCTGTTATTTGGTTAAACTCATTGTATAATATGTGTCGTTTAAAACGGCTGTAACTTCTAAGTGTAAAATTAAACATAATGTTTTTCATTTTATTATTAAATGATACTTTTATAGCAGAGCTATAGAATAATAAATGTTCGCACTAGAGTTAAGTCACACAGCGACGTGTGGCAGCTGTTGAAGTGCGCATGGTAGTAACTCATATTATAATGTTTGTCGTTTAAAACCGCAGTGACTTTTAAGTGTAAAATAAAACACAATGTATTTTATTTTATCATCAAATGATACTTATATGACAGAGTTATAGAATAATGAATGTTCGCACTAGAGTTATGTCACACAGCGACATGTGGCAGCTGTTGAAATGCGCATGATAGTGATTCTGGGTGGTGGTGACGAGCCGTACACGTACACGGACTAGCGCACGCACACTCAGAATGTGCGAACTTGACGTGGGTGCTGCCGGGCCGCGCTGCTGGAGCAGCTATAGTACTGGAGCTGAAGCGCCTCTCGGGTGACCCTGGAGAGGTTGTGAGGGAAATCCTCACAATACCTTTAAAACTGACAGTGACTTTTTAAATATATGAAATAGGAGACAATGACATAGAACATCCGAAAGGACAGAGTTCAATGTTTTCTTACGTATCTGGTGTAATCTCCAAATTAGCTAAACATCAATGGTGCAGAAGAAAAGATTATTTTAATCGGCATACATGGCACAACTGATTCTTCAACAACCCAAGTTCATCATTGAAGAAATTACGAAAATTGGATTCATTGTCGGGACTCAGAGGAAGTTCTTCTTGGAATACCGATTCAAACCTAACAGATTCAGAGGAATTTTCAAAAGTGGCAATCCCAGTTTATTGTGTGAAACGTTAATAAAGGCACCAATAAACAATAAAACAATTTTTCTCAGACAGAAGATGCTGCAAACCACTTGAATCTATATCATAATAAGAGGGGTGTCTGTCTTTCTGTCTGTCCGAAGCCACCCGAAATTGTGTGATGAGCGTATCTGTGATACAAGCTTCATCAACTCCACAATATTATTTCCAGTGTATTAATCCATCAGATTCGAGTAGGAATGAATATCACGCGAATTCTTAGGATATAGGAACGTGTGTCATGTGATTTGTCTTACATTATTACACATTTTTGACGGGCCGTGTGCACTCGGCCTCATTGAATTGAATTTTTTGAATTTCTTACGGCCTTTCTGTCGTTTTACCTTCTTTTTTATTTCAGATAAAGGGGGTGGAGACAATATAGAATGAAGTCACTGCTATGCTGTCACACCTCGAGCCAGGCCTGTAGAGACAGGAGGCAGTGGTCGAGTGCACAGCGATGCTTGCCGGCAATATCTCCCACATCTTAGGCCTGCTTTTGGAAGTGGAAACATTGCAATGACGTAACACTCTTAGTCATAACAACGCGGTCAGTTTTACATGAATGAAATAGAAGTAATTGAATAATCCCTTAAAATACCCCTTGAAATTTTGTAATATTGTGTGAGAATGATGAAAAATATACACTACCAGGACATAAGTATATCATATTTGCACACCTCTCTTTTTGATCCATGATTATTTGACATTCGAGTTCTGATTCTGGAAGAGTACACGTAGTTCCAAGAATAGTTACTCACCAGAATATTGGAATAGATCAAAAGAAAATTTAGTGAAAACATGAGAACCACAGAACAAAATAATTTACAAATAATATGTTTGGGACGAAAGTAAGCGGCCAAAATTGATTTCGTGTTTCAATTCTTCCGGCAGCGCCTCCACGCGGGCATCGCTGCAACTGGGTGGAATTCAGAACACCCATTGTGACAACTATTCTATCTCTCAACTTTGTATTCCTATGTTTTAACAATTCGAAATTTCACTTTTCAAATACCCGACAATACGCTCTCACTTATGAGTGTAACTTTCAAACTTATCTAACCTGCAACTATTCTATTGACAATAGTTGACAACTATTCTATCTCTCAACTTTGTATTCCTATGTTTTAACAATTCGAAATTTCACTTTTCAAATACCCGACAATCCGCTCTCACTTATGAGTGTAACTTTCAAACTTATCTAACCTGCAGGATCCTTGGGTTAAATTTTTTTTCAAAGAATTCTTAAACACTGCGCACGCCTTAGAAAATTTTTCGCTTAACATTTTATAGGAATAACGTGGGGAACAAACTAATTTAATCGTACAATTTACTCGTGAAGAAAAAACACCCCATTTCATGTGCAAATCAAATGAATAACATGAACACCATGTTCTGGAGTGCTTATTTATCAGGTGATCCGTCATTACATTATAATGGCGTCGAGTTCAGCTAAAACGTGTGATCAAATTCGCGCCTTTGAATTATTTACCAAATCTAGTCTTAGCTGTTGATATCAGTCGAAAAGCTTGCCAGAATATGGAAAATTTGAAGAATTAAATAGGTCCCCTAATACTAAATTTTACATAACAAATTTTCATGATGTTTGTTTTGTGGGTACAGATACCGTTCAGTGTTTGTTTTTTATGGAAAGGATTCTTGAATTGGTGTTTTTTTGTGCGTGTTGAACTTGCAGCTGGTTCCATAACTTTACTTGTTCGCTGCCGTTTAAAGTCCATTCTTGAAACCATAGAACCATTTATTTTTCCTACAATTTTAGGGTAATTTCTGAACTATTCTCGTACGAATTTCAAATTAGTCTCAGAATGAAGCTCATAAAAATTTTATATGAGACTCATGCATCGTAAATGTCTTTCCGTCATTAAGGAGAGGATGATGTGAAATCACATCACATATCACCTTCAACCTCCCCCATTGCGTTCAGTTGATTTTCTTAAGAACACTTATTTTGACCACGCTCTTATTTTAAAATGTTGCACCTAGAAATTTAAAATTAGTTTCAATTTAAAGCCTAAACATTTTTACATATGCCTTTGCCCCTCAAGTTGGTTCATCCTATAAGAAAGGGAGCGAAGTACGACAACATTCAACAACATTGGTGACAAAAGGGTGAGTGACACCGGCAGTCATCAGATCGTTGTCGCCTATCGGTTTCTCATGACCGTGCTGAAGAAAAAAAGAGAAAAAACGTTTACTTCCAAAATAGTTGATACATGAGATGTATAACGTATTGGATTTTATAAATCTCTTAATACAAAGGTCCTTAAGGACAGACAAACCATACGAGGCGTACTGTAGCATGTCAGGGGCAAATTATGTTTTTGAGAGAAGTAGTCAAAATATGGTCGCGTGGATATTTTATACTTTAAGAGATGGCTGCCAGCTTGTAAGTTATTTAAATTCCACTAGGGAATCTATCGAAATTTCTTAATTATTCGTTGAAACGAAATAAAAAAAGACAAAAACGCTTTACCGAAATAGACTGAAACTCCGTCGTAAAAAATTATCAAGCAGTGAGGAAAGTTTAGTCAAAAGGTAATTTATAAAAAACATTGTGCAACTCGCACATCTAGAAACAGGTAAACAAACATACATGTAAAATGAATTCATAGCTTGTTCATCGTACAGACAGAAAGAAATTTTTTTCACTAATCATATGCTCAACTTGCGCTTTATTTCATGTCTGTCCCTCTGGGGTCGTGATGGATCTATTTTTGAAACAGTTTGCAAGTGCAGTAAATTTATTCACTGGCCCATCGAGTAATTTCTGAAAAATGATTCTGTGTTTACTGGTCGCCGAGCACTAAGCGAAATGTTTTTGCCTTGTGATTTTGTTTTTACGTAAAAAATTGAAACTTATACATGCTCGAATAAATGTATATGTAGATATACATATTTGTACATACTCGTACATATATACGCATGGGTGTGTATACATATTTACAAACACATATACACACGTATTAAAACGAATAGGAAATAAATATGAGAAAAATAAAGAGCAATCTTCCTCCCGCTACATCGAAATTACAGCAGTATTGCTCAGTGTAACTCAATGCTCAATGTAAAACCAAAAACGCAAAAATGAACTAGTTTCTACTTTTCTAACAGAATTTTAAGAGAAATCAAGTTACAGTCTAAGAACAGCAACAGTAAACATCTCGGTTTTCACATCCGTTCGGTATTCTCTTCAACATCATTCGGGCATGGGTGCATGAAATAAAATGGAGATACTGTGATAGCCGGATGTACTTATGAGTTGCAAATATCTACAAAGTTTGGTACGTAGACTTACATTAAACAGTGGGTCAGTGTACTATTTTCTTTACTGAAATTTAGAGTTATTTCCGAGTTGGAGTTCAGTGCTAGCTGATCAAAAAAAACGCTTCTTTCCCCCCCAAAAAAGTTGATACTTGAAATGTATTACAACTCCTTCGATTTTAATTTTTTTCGTAAGATAAAGGTCCTTGATCGATGAACAAACCCTACGAGGAGAACAGTAGCCTTGTCAGGGGTTATTTGTTATGTCTTTGAGAGAAACAAAAAAATATATTCTCTTGGATATTTCATGCGTGGTAAGATGACTGAAAACTCATGAATAATACTAGGAAATGTCTTGAAAGAAAGTCCTTCACTAAAAGTGAAAAAACGAAAGAAGGAAAGACCCAAAAACGCTCTACCGAAACCGACTAAATTACCGGACTTAAATGATTTCAAAGTTGTGAGACAAGGCAAGCAAATAGTAATTTATAAAAAAAATAGCACAACACTAACATCTACAAACATGTAAACTGACGTACACACAAAAATGAATTTCAGAGCTTGTTCGTTGTACGAATGGTAAATATAAATGGAGAAAATAGAAATTGAAGATGAGAAAATAATAGTAATAACAGAAACGACTTTCGTCCTGCTACATTGAGCTGACGGCTGTGTTTCTCATTATAGTCGATAAAAATTATTAAGATAATGTTAAATTCACTCAACGAACGTAAAAAACAGAAAATTTCTAATTTCTAACAGATTACTAAGGAAAATAAAGTTAAAGTTGATGAGCAAAAACGATAAACATTTTAGATTTCTCATCCTCTCGGTATTTTCTTTAACATACAGACGTGGGTACTTGTGATAAAATGACACGGTGATATATTGATATTACTTATGAGTAACAAATAGCTACAAAATTTCTATACATAGACTACATATGAAAATTATGAACCTAATTACGGTTTCATAATCAACTGCACTACACAGGCTAAGTGTGCGGTGTTTGCAGTGGGGATAGTAGGAAGTGGTCAAAGTCAGCTAAAATAAGTAAATGCATTCCAATGTCGCAGAGTTTGAAATGCTGACCCAAATGAGTATATTTAAGGCAATCGGTCGATCGTTTAGTTTGAATTTACACCGTAGTGTTGCAATGCATTATTCCCTATATATGACAGAGGTGCAAACTTTTGTGTTGCAATGCGTTATTTCCTATGACAGAGGTGCAAACTTTTGTGTTGCAGTGCATTGTTATTTTGTGTTGTAGTGCAGAAGGAACAGTGCACGTCCAACCCATCTGTTCTTTGAATTGCACACTTAATCCTGACGTAGAAGCCCCTTTGGAGAAGATTTACATGATCTTTCAGATAAATTCATTCCATTTCCGGTTGTGCGATTGTTCTCTACACATGGAAGATTTAGTTGAGGAAAATATCAAATCCTGTCGTTTTTGACGGGCCCTGTACACTATTTTTAGTATAAAGCAGGAACAGTTGAAGTAAATACTTTTTGCTTAGTGTCAGCTTAGTTGAAAAAGCTCCGTTAATCAGTAACAGGCACTTGAAGTTTTTAGGTGGCCACCAATGGCTTCTGATTATACGCCTCTAGATTTCTCCTTCCTTCGGATGACATTTGAAGAGTTTGGTGTGCGTAACACCGATTCATTTCGAAAAAAATTTTACTGGTAGAATAATTGTTGAAGCCTCTGCAGGGATTTGTAAAACTCCTGGTGTCTTCGATTGCATCTGGCAATCACTGCACCGGCGTTCGAACACTTACATGTGTAGGTTTTGGGTATTCGGGCGTCGGCGCCTTACTCAACCCTGAGGTCCTTGGGGTTCCAGACAGGATCTGTTCTAGGGATCGTGTCTGTGTCTTTTAACGAAGGGGGTAGTGACACGCAGCTCGCGATGATGGTTTTTGGAGCTGATATGGAGATACAGTAAAGGAGCGGGGCACCGCCCCAGTACCGCGGTGGCACCGCTGTGCTTTATGTTCACTTGCCGCAGTTTCTCGGCGGTGACTGACAGACCTCTGTACTCCACGACGCGTGTTAAAAGTAAACGCATCCTAGGTAGGTTTTCCGGTAGTGATAATAATTCTAGCACAAGGAAGTACATCCCGACACTTCGCAACAGATGGGCGTTATGTTAAACATCCTTTGTAAATACCTAACTTAATTTAAAAATCTGTTTCTTGTCGTCATAGTAATTAAAGCTGTTGTATTTTTTCCTGTGTTCAAAATGAAAACGTGTTTCCAGCTTCTACATTTAAATTCTCGCTCTCTGGAAGTACGAATTTTTATCAAATACGTTTCAAATTTCAAGTCCTTTTAACTCTTTGACAAAGCATTTTCGACTACATCGATGTTGAGTATTAAGGGCTAATTTCAGCGGTTCCAACCTTATGTCAAAGTTAATTCAATAAAGTGCCGATCACTCTGTATATCAACTCTCAGAGTAAAAGTACCTTTACGGCCCGAATTTTTGTCTCGCTGTTACGGCCGACTGATTTTGGCTAGTGCCCCTAGAGTGGGACTGGAATGAAAGGCCTTGTCGCGCAGAAGCCGCGAAGACAGACTCGGAAAACGCGAGACAGAGCGACTTCACGCCAGTCACTCAAGTCTTGCTGTCCATGATGTACCGAAAGATGAAGAAATGGATTGTAGTCGTCGTCGCTCTATAGAAATCAGAGAAACGTTTTCAACATCACTGTAAAAATATGTAAAAAAACTACATTCAGATCAGGCGAGAAAGACGTTGACATTCGAACCATTATTCCTTATGCCCAAAAAGAATTCGTCTCAGTTAACGCCATCATTTTTCTGTGTGCTAGACATAAAATCAAGGAAGCAATATTAGGCTGCCTGCGTGTTCTATTATAGATAGTTTAGGAACAAGAGCCTGGTCAAAATGAGAGAGATAGAAAAATCCGTTGAACATAATATAAAAGTTTTTCTCTTCAGACTGTTCAGAAAAATTTCTTCTGGGCAATTCTTGCAAGTCTTCGGAATTAAATCATCTGACAAGAAAATAAGTAGCAAGAAAATAAATTTTTATATCGAATGAGTGTCTTTTATATCGTTTCAGTTTTGTTTCTAATCTAATCCTGAAACCGGGTAGCCATTGCATATTTTAAATAAAAACACGTACGTCATCAAAATGCGAACACAAATTTCTGGAACGGCTAAATTATGTTCGATGACTACGAACAAACAAAAGTTTTTTATCAAAATTGACTGGAAGGCACCTCATTTTTTCCGATGACAAAGAAAATTTCCAGTTCACTTCATGCTGAGAGGTAAGAAAAGTTCGTAGGTTTCGCGCCTCACGATCATGTACAATCTCCCAGAAGTCCACAAACCTCGTTACTAGCCTTTAGCGGACAAATTAAACCAATTTTACAGTTTGACATATTTTAATCGTTTATTTACTTAGTTCTACGTCAGAGTCCTCAAACCATAGACGTTTTTGCAGTGACGGCGAATTGATATAAATTCGTAAAATCTGTTTCGTAACAAAGCTGTTGAATAAATTTTTCATGATTTCGCTCAACTTTGTAAGGTTACTCGCCGATGCACGGTTACCCGAAACTCGAGTTATTTGCCAAGTTAGACCACCATGGTCATGGGCCCAACGAAAAAGTTTTAAGATCGACCAAATTTTTTTACGAATCTTCAATTTTTCTTATTCATTGGTACTCGCTTTGAACAGATTATTGTGATTATGGGACTTACTCTTAATTCTGTTCAACTTATGCAGGACGACAGATAAATTGTTGAAAAAACTTTAACGTAAAGTTGGGGCCGCTAAAATAAACATTTCGTACTTAATAACCGTGTGGCCGGAAATGCTTTGTTAGAGAGTGACAAGAATGTGAAATTCGAAACTTATTAGAGAAAATTTCAGACTTTGAGAATGGCAGAGTTTTGAAGCTAGTAATTTTGTCATTATGAAAACAAGAAACAGAATAACAGCCTTGATAATTAGGACCACACAAAACAGATTTGTTGATTAGGCTAGGTATATACAAAAGATGTTCAACATGACGACCATCTGTTTCAAAGCAGGCGTTCAAACGTCAGTGCAATGATTGCAGGACTCGATCGAAGACACCAGGAGTTTCCCGAATAATTGTTCTGGCTATTCTGTTATTGTTCTGGCTATTCTGTTATTGTTCTGGCTATTCTGTTTCTTGCGTTCATTATAAAAATGATTTCTTAACTTCTACGTTTCATTTCCCGGCCACTCTCGTTGTAAACATTGTACAATTTTTCTCCAAAACGTTTCAAACTTCAAGTCTTTGCAACGCTTTACCGAAGCATTTTCGACCTCAGAGTTATTGGATAAACATGCAGTGTTTATTTCAACGGTTCCGATCTCAAATTGGTTTGTTCAGCAAAGTGCAGGTCACCTCGTGTGCCTGAGCAGATTCAAATTCAGCAATGCAGTGTTGATTTCTGGCCCTAAAACAGCATTTTAACGTGTAGTTCGATAATATGTTGAGAAGAAAATGACGTTCTTTCATGATGAAAAATTTGAAGAGTTCATACTCAAATTTTGCCTTGCAAAATTTGACCTTGCAAGGCTCACTGCGAGATATAACAGAAACTTCTGTAGAACCAACGAATTTTGGTCATTTGAGCTTCCTGAGCATCAACGAATACAGTGAAGACAAAAAGTTGATATTAGCCAACCTAGGACACATTTATTTCCACGCAAGAGCCTCAATATTTTTTAGTTTCTAATCATTTTCAAATTTAATAAATTTGCCTCTTTAAGTTTTGGCATTGGTGGTGTCCGCTCCAACTTCATAGATGTATCAGCGTCAAATATTAAATTTCTGAGATCTAATAGCACTAACGTTGGCTTCCAATCGGGCATAGTTTCACGCTCCATAAATGATACCTTAAAAATATCCATTGTGGTAATAAAAAAGTATTATAAAAAACGTCTCTTTTTTCTGCTTTCTATGGTCACTGATGAGAAAACCTACGAGGAGAATTTGTGATGCATTTGTTTTTTCCAAAGTTTTGTTAGTAAAGTTTTAGTTTATAAGAGAACCACAAGCTGTTTTTTTTCAGTAGGCTTTTCCGAACGGAATGCCTTTTGTTAATTTTACTACAGTGCATCGCATTTCGGAGTAAGTGGGCTCAATTGACCGAACACGTTTTGTAGAGGTCCCAGGATATGACCCTACGTTACAAACTTATGCTACACCATGGATAACCACTCGAAATTCGGTGAGAAAATCCGAGGTGGTTAGCAGGCAACAACTTTTATTAGGATAACGCCTTTGGGTCATCCCTCCTCGGCTAGCATAAGGTATTGCTTTGTCAGCTATTGATGTAAGCTATTGAATTATTCAAGTCTCCAAATGTTAGAATTACTGTACTACTATGCACTAAAGTCATGTCTTATAGATACGAACTTACTTTTTGGTGTGGTGTCGTTTTTTCGACTTTCCAACTCTTCATATGTAAAGAAATGTTTTTTAAATTTGACCTAAATTTCTATCTTTTGCTGCCCAGTTGTAGAGAGGAATGATGCGTCTTGCGGTGAGTACCGAGCCATTGCCTTAAAATTTATATTCTTTTTCTTCTATGAATTAAAATGGTTACCTTACTAATATTGAGATCAAACTTACATTTCAGAATCAAAATGTGCAAAAAAATTTTCCGGAGACCTCATGACATAAGAAAAATAAAATGCGTTCAGCGTTCCTACTTTCAGATTACAGATTGCAAATTAAAATCAATGTCACGAGAAACGAAAGACAGCTACACGTACCTTTCCGTAAAAGCGTCAGAACTACAGCTACAGTGAGATGAAATAAGTATTTGCACTAAAGGACATTTTCATTTTTTGCCATTTAGTCAAAGAAGAAACTTGTGAAACTAATAATATAATAGCCGTAACACAAACAAATATGTGCCATTAACAAAAACATGATTTACACCAAATTCATACAATTTATACAATAATTTACAGCTAGGTGGTGAAAAAAGTATTCGGACATGTACAAAAAAAAACGTTTAATTTTTAGTCGAACCTATGGAAGCACATGTCGGTTTGTATTTTTACAAATTTTGACGAAGAAAAAAATAGCGAGGAATAAGGCTTTGAAACTTAACATTTTATACTATAAACATTACTGTTAAAATTGAACGTTTCGACTCGAGTCATTCTCAACAAAAGTGCTCTGGAAAAAAATGAAATATATACATATTGAAAATGTAAAAAATTAACGTAAAAGTAAGGAAAAAAAAAGAAATAAAACTAAATCAAAACCCTAAACTATTTGCAATGGAAAAGCGGATTGGGAGTCATTTCAAAAAGGCTTTCGTTGTAAAATATGAAGAGATTCTATAATGCGTAGATCAATGGGGTTTGAAGCAGCAGCTGAAATGTTAAAGTCCTCTAATTTTATTGGGAGATTTCATTTTTCAGCATGGATACGTATGGCTGAGTGAGAAGGAGCAGCAAGAGGACGGTTAGTACGAAAGCTCCTGCCGGCATGCTCTGCAACGCGAACATGCAAGGCTCTAGTGGTAGGCTCTAGTGGTAGGCTCTAGTGGTTTTTCCATTCCAATGGTTTTTGTTAGGCCCCGCGCCAGTATGGATATTCTCGTATCTATAGAAATAATGTTCGTCAAAATTTAATTCGAGGATCATAGATACTCGCCAAACCCCCGTCAATCCGGCTTGTCCGAAATTCGACAGAGCGACTAAATTCAACTGGTCCGCTCCCTGGAATTTCGAACAGCCTAACGGAGAGCGACTGAAAAAGCTCCCTGAAAAATTTCAGAACCGCCTGATCTGCTATCGAAATCTGCTGCAACTAATACTATTTTCTTGCCAATAAACTCTAGAAATAAACCGAGTATTATCTTCCCCGAGAAGAATACTGGCTCCCAAGAAGGACCAGCTTACGAATTATCAATATGGCCGAACAGGATTCGCGCACCTAAAATCATCTATCAACTGTCTCCCAAGAAGGACCAGTCGAAATAATTATCAAATCTGGCCGAACAGGACTCGCCCCCCCCACCCCCTAAATAATCTATAACTGGCTCCCAAGAAGGACCAGCCTCAATAATTATCTAACTATTGGCGTCAAACAGAACAGCCTATCAAATCGAATAAAACTATATATCTAACAAGTGGCGCCCGAACAGGGACCTGAACTCTGGGAAGCTGCATCTTCAATCAAACCGAACTCAGCGACCCACACTCGGGAAAACTGCATCTATTATCAAGTTCAGTCAAAGCTGCGGCAGAGGAAATACGCCTTGAATCAACCATTCTTCAAAGTCGGTTAAATAAAACCCGCATCTCCCGCCTCTACAGGAATTGGCTGTGGGAGCAGTACTAAAGAAACTACGCCTAATACTCAAACATCGAACAAAACCGGTTAAGATGAATTGCGTACAAAGAGCGCAACAATATGCTGAAGCTCTGGGAATAACCCAGGAACAGCCGGAATACCGCGAGATTTTCCTCGGTCGGTTGCAAAGGCTGGAGCAAGAGGAACGAGAGAAACGAGAACGAGAACGAGATCGAGAACGAGATCGAGAACGAGACCGAGAACGAGAGGAACGAGAACGAGAACGAGAACGAGAGGAACGAGAACGAGAACGAGAACGAGAACGCGAGCGCGAGCGTGAGCATGAGATTCGCATTCAACAACTCAACCAGCCAAGAGCCCCAGAGGCGAGACGAATTAAGATTCCTGAAATAACGCCGTTCGAGCCAGAAAAAGAAGGTATGCAGGAATTTCTACAACGGTTTGAGAACCACAGTACAGCCCAAGAGCTCACCGAAAACGAGGCCGTCATTGCCCTCGAAACCTTAATAACGGCCAAAGAACGAAGGCTCATTCAAACGATACCCGCCGTCGATCGATACCGCTTGTGCTCGCCATAGCCGTGTGTGTATAGGACCTGACTCCGTGCGGGGAGACCCGGGTTCAAGTCTCGGCGCTGGTGGCGATTTTCTCTGTTGGGTATATGAGAAAAATTCTAAGCACAATACCCCTCTCAACCCAGGTGTCTGAAATGGGTACCGGTCTTTGACCGGGGGAAAGCGTCATGGCGTCCTGGTGTTAGTTCTTAGGCATTTGAAAAACCAATGTAAAAGGTGATATGTATCATGCTTCAATTGGAAATAAAGCATC
>JACJUY010003911.1:0-36245 GCA_014220935.1 Platorchestia sp. MABIK | reverse complement strand
ACTACTGGTCTGTAAAAGTTTTCATCGCATGTGTCAACAAGTTTTGCGTTTCAAACCCTGAAAAAGAGAGTTTGCTTTAAGGCTCTCAATTCTCTCGGTCTCTCCAAGCGTTGCGACAACTTTCACGACGGCTTGCCAGAAGCAATTACAAAAGCGCTTGTTTCCATTTGTGCTACCATGTATCAGCGCGCTATAAAATGTAAGGCATTTATTTCTCAGCTGAGAAGACGCCTTTATTTTTGCTACTCTTTTCATTCCTATCTTTCTTTAAAAAAGAATAAACTTTCCATTTCAGAAATTTCTCTAACACGTGCTGCTTGAGCTGTTTGACATCTACTTTAAGGAATTATTGGTGAACGAGAAAATATTATTGGTTGACTCATATATACTTTCTCCGATGTAGCCTTCTCTACAATCTTTATGTAGCGCTAAGTACTACTTAAATGAACCTATAGAGACGTTTACGCTGCGGTCGCAGAACCAAAGTTAACATTTGCAGGCTCAGACAATGATGCGTACTTCAAAATGACTCTTTTTGCATCATAATCACCAGGTGCTAAAAGCGCAAGACTGTGGTAGGTACTGTGAAGTGCGAAATGCAAAGTTCCTAGCAATGTCGATGTCGTGCACACTTGCATGACAGCGGAGAATGAGAGCTCAGAGGAGAGGTACGGGTCAGTGCACTCACGACCCTCGATTATTGCTCAGTCTCCCTCTGTATTTTGCGGAACAATTTTCTCAGAGAGTATTGCAAGCTGCTGAGCAACTTGACCGCCGGCTAGATCGAAAAAACTTGCCAGACATTTAATGCTTCTTCAGGGAGATTCACAAACGCCAAAAAAAGGCTGATGGATCTTCAGTTTTACCTTCGTAGAATGCTGGAGATCAGTGCGGATTGTGCTGCTTAATTTCTAACAGTGATGCTCCACAGAAGAACGCTGAAAAATAATTGCTCTTTGCATCTTGGAGACTTTTCGCTGTCTGGGGATGCGAAAAATTTCTCAACTATACATTCACAGGGGTATGCTAACAGTGTCGGTCGCCGTCAGTGTACCAAGTGAAATTATCACATCTTTTTCTACGCCTTAGGTGATCTCAGAGATCGTGATGAACAACTATTCAGAGGAAAACGTTTCAATATAGACTGAATTTTTTGATTCTGGATTTGTGTAGTATTCCCATTCAGATTTTGAAAAACATTTTTCGCTAAATATTTTCCTCATCTCTGTAGTTAACTTTTATTTCCGACAATACACAAAAGATTAATGAGAAGACATTCTTATAAATAAGGAACAAAATCGACGAGTGAATATACCTGCACCTGTTTTTCGAGCGAAAAGCTAAAACCAGTAAAGTCGGGAGCCACTAAAAAGGAGCATCAGGTAAAAACGTGCACACTTACGTATGCCAGGGAAGAAGTTGAGGCTCGGTAGCGAACTACAGACTGTCGAGAACTTTAGCGGTTTCATCTCAGTGTAGGCTGGTTTGTTAAATTTAGATTGAATTTCAAAGTAAACTAAATTATGATTTCGGTGGTAAAGTATTCATCCAAAGTAAAGTAAGTGAAGTTGTTCGCTCAATGTTAAGGTATACAAAAATGCTCTACTCCATTGAAGCCTAGGTCCTTGCACTTAAGCCAAGTGCATCCATAACTCTTCTTGAGTTTTTCCGTCTTATACACTATCTACGGTTAATAATTCTCCTTGCTTTAGCTTCTTTTCGTCAGTAGGCGAGCTACGTGCCAGCGCTTAATGTGAGCTTATTACATTCGTTAAATTATCATGTTTAAATTGATACATATCTCTTAATTTTTCACTCCTTCCTCGCACTGCTGATGTAATTGCAATTTCTATTGAACGCTACCTGTTGGAGGAACTACAGTACAGATTGTTCTGTGTTCTCAGTACTACATACATGCACTCTATTAATGTTAATGCGCCCCAAATTTTCATCTCGTATACGCATTCTACTAATGCTAGTACATCCTATGTGCACAGCCCTGCAATTTAAATGTACTCCAAATATTTACCCTTTAGTTCTATTGCACCTCATTTACGTATCTGTCACAGTGCGTATACCTAACGTAAGTACGTATACGTACAGTGCGTATACGTACTCTTGTAAATTTTTTCTCAAAAGCGTCCCCATGTGCGCACCCCATCAATTTAAATGCAATCCATATATTTCCTCATTAGTTCTATTGCACCTCATCTACGCATCTGTCACAGTGTGTGTACCTATACTCTTGTCAATTTTTCTCCAAACAACCTGTGGTGCTATAAATGATGGGTTCATTTTGCGGCCGTGGCTGTACTTAATTCTTAGGAGGATGATCTAGTATGGTCGTTTGCATGGAAGTATTGTCTTCTATAGAGCAACAGGGTGAAGAGTAGTATTGTGGTGGTAACGAGGTTGTTTAATTCTAAATTGAAGGTGCACCAACTCACGAGATAAGAGTAGTTGAAAAAGGTTTGGAGAAATAGGATTGAACACGTCTTAGCCATAGATTTGGAAATCCAAAGAACGTTTGTCAGATGGAACATATTCCTCAATCCAAGACTAAGGTTATTTCAATTTTTTTCCCCTGAACCTCATCAAACAAATTTTTCTTTATGAGCTGTTCTTCCTTTCATGAGTAGGGATATCATGAGTTAATATAAATATTCTGGATGCCTAACAATTCTGTAATATTACTTGAAAGAATCTCAAGCTACCAACTGTCTTGGCCCGCGGCCTATATCATCATTTGTGCTTCAGTAACCAGACGACGTTGTTTGTTGATGAAAAAAGGAGCAAAGCAGTGGAAGAGCAATTATTGCGAAGATGCAGAGCACATGATACAGGCTTGCTTGCGTGCGGCGGGATCAATTCGCATTGGAGAGTTAAGAAGGCGAAAGACGTGTAATGTGTAGAGCAACGCTTTCGCACGTCCGGAGTTGACGTCTGAGCAGTAAGCTGAACGCTCTTACTGGATGTTAAAGTTTCTATCGCAGTAACATCAACCACAACACGATGCCGCTCAAATGCTTCGTATTCATCGAGGATCTGAGTATGAATGGTAATTGCATACTTTCAGAGTTTATTTCCGCCACGTTGTCTTGATGGATAGACACCGCGGTGAGCAAGCAAGCGAATAAATGAATTTTCTGTGTGAGTTTCGGCGCATGTCAATGTTCTCATTATTACTTTTTTAGTTCTATAACCGTATAATTATCCCCTTAGACAGTGCTTGTAACGATATGATAAAGAATTTTTATACTTTTGATAATTGAACTTTTCAGTATTGTCGTTTACGGTTCCTCGCGTTTATTAAGTAGCATGGCAGCATGAGAATGTCTGTCCGCTTGCTGTGTGTGATCGAGGATTGTCCTAGGTAATCTGTGTTAGAATTCTAATCAGAGTTAACGCTGTCAGCCTTACACACTTTTTTATTGATCGTGCAATCTAGGTCACATGATAGATTTTGTAGCTTATTGCTAGAATCCTGGCACCTCTAGATCAATGTGGCTGAAATGCAGTGGACAATACAACCACAGCTCGTCAATGGATTGAAGGAATAAGTTGAACAAACTACGATTATGAATTCGAACAATTTATAACAACGAAAATTATAATAAATCTGGGTTTAACTGTCATTAAAGGGAACTAGATGTAGGAACGGGGAGAACATCCATGCTGCGTGTAGACATAATTTACCACAACCAGGCCGTGGAACCTATGACAACGAGTTCGAAACATCGAGGGACTGGAACCAGTCTAACACAACGCCTTTCTCCGCTGGGAGTGGTTGACCTGCACGGAGGTCCGGGCTGAGTAGGCTGGCGAGGCTGCGTGTAGCAGGCGAGAATGTGGGGCAGGTCTTCAAAGCTCGCTGCCCAGTCTTATTACAGCGCTCAATGATGCAACCGACGTCACAGCCAGGCATTAGCGCGCACACGCGGCATGCCACAGCACCTCCTGGCATTAAATAACCAAAGCGCTTTGCGTCGGTGATGGGAACCTCGCTGGTAAGTGCTTCCGTACTCAAGGGGTTGCTGAAGTACGCGTATTACGAGTAACTTTAAATCGAAACTGTGTCCGTACGCACATGTTGAAATACAAAATTAAAAAAAAAGTACTTTTAAACAGTGCTACTCCCTTCACTGAGGATGTTTCATTGATAGTCTCCCGGCGAGGGACCGTACATACAAATGTGCCAGCCGCAGCGAAGATGTTAAACTTCACCTGAGGGGTAAATACAGTAGAAGAAAGTTTTACTCGGCCTTATGACCGGATGTAGTCATTCAGTACATTGCCATGTTGAAAGAAATATTACAGTCGAGCTTGAATTTTCGACGTGAGAAATCAAGAGTACGCGTTGATCTAACGTAACGAAATTCAAAAGCTGGTCCACTCTAAATGAATTTGTGTGGGCACGATATAACTGAGCTGTGTTCGTTTTCAGTGATCAGTCTTCAAGTGTGAAGAGTAGATGGGATACAAAACTCTCTCAGAATTAAGTGAGGTGCCAGGCTTCATGGTTTCATTCAGTCATTGTTCACATTTCATTTAGGTTAAAAAAATAGGACTTGAAGAAGTTAACTCCCATTAATGATTCAAATGACTGTCAACGACTAGTCTAGAAGACGTAGTTGATAGTTCCATTGTAAATACGTATTATCATTGATGTATTTTTTTTGGTTAAAAAAATTGAAGTGAAACCTTTTATATATGAAAGGTTTTGTTTATACCGGAGATTTTAATTATTAATTTCAGTTTTAATAATACAAATCGAATGGAATTCAGAATCTAATTGCATTATCGAAAAAACGAGCAAAAACTTAGCAAGATGACACCCCAAAAAAGTGGACTTCAGAAACTGGTTCCTCTTCCAATCTACAGAACAAAGCTACTTTTTGTGCCAGATCCATAAATGAGGCTTTTCTGTGAGATGCATGAACAATCTCGCAATTAATGCAAGATCAACTTTTATAAAAACAAATGATCTTTTCGCCCTCATACGTCAGTGAACTTATTTCAGTCTTAGGAGTTTTCTTCTAAAGCAAATGAGAGACATGAAGTCAACTACCAACTTTTTTTCGTTTTATGAAAACCTCGGCCTTGTGCGGCCACAGTGAGGGCGATGAGAAAAACTTGTCTTACGGATCTTTCAAGTACAGGGTCTCGAGCAGCTCCCTGAACACAGCCAACTGAAAGTCGGAACGCGGTTCTGCTCTGGCGCAGCAAACGTTTTAACTCACTATAACCGGACAGACTCATCTCAGGGCTGCTGCAGGGCTGGGAGGGATGGCCGCTGTTGAACTAAATTAATTCCATTCGTATTCAACGGGATAACGGAGTCGGAGCTTGGAAATTTTGTAGGGAAATTGAGTGAGTATGTTATCTATAGACTTTATTTATAGGTCAAAAATGAAAAAATCAGCTTGAAGGTAATCACAATAGTGGATCCAGCAATAGATATTCGCAATATTCAGAGAAATTAGCTCTAAAATGGTACATACAGTGGTGTGCTCTCTCTTTCATTCATGTCACTAGTTCTGTGCTCTGATTATTCCGGACTGACAACGGGCTTCGATGTATTTGCCAGTTACTAAACGCTCCAGTGTTCAAACATTGACCTCGTGATGTCCCTTGTTCATGCCCATACTTCAATATTTTTATACACAATTGCAGCGCTAAGATAGTTCACAAAAAGTTGTCAGCTAGAATATTGAATTGCAAGCTCTTCTTCAGTCAAATCGGATCATAGCATTCAGCCATCTTGCATATTCATGAATGAATACACAATAATTTTTTGCTCAGCTTCCGGGTAAATTTTCAGTGGATTGAAAAATTTTCCGTCAGTCAATCCTTTAGGATTTATTTATTACTCACGGCTCAATTTTGCTACGATGCAGTATAGAACTGATAATATTTCCGACTCACAATAAAGAAAGGTTCAAAACGTTCAAATCGTGTGATTTTTTAGTGCATTTTCTAATTCGCGCTGCGATGAGTGTTATTAACTATTCTTTCGAAATTTTTCGTTTATATTAAAAACTGGCCATGAAGAAATGCCGAAACAGCAGAAGTTTCATACTTCTTTTCACTGGAAGAAAAGTATGAGCTCAATAACAACGATTGCTCTTCAGTGTTCTTCGCCAGAGAGTGGTATAATGGGGCAAACTATAGTGAATCGTGTGCGGGTGAAGATTAAAGCTCAACGGTGGAACTTCACATTCTTCCGGAAGCTTTCAATTTAATTTTTATTCAATACCTACCAGCCTATCAGAAGAAATTTCCATAATTTTGTTATTCTTGAATACGTGCCAAAAGAAACTTAGTTGAAATATTTTTTCAAGCGTCGTACTGAAGCCATTGATTATTTTTTTCGAATAATGATCAATCTCAAATTTAGGAGGCTCTAATTAAATTCCCTTAGTTCGTTTTAAAAACAGCTTGAAAATTAACTTGATTAAATTTTAAATAAATCTAAATACATTTTCTTCTGAAAATCAATATTTGCATTAGATGTAACAAGAAATACCCATATATTTTACCAAACGGTCACATGACATACGCTGGTGAAATCGTAAGCGTCATGGTTTTCACATTAAATCAGAGTTTATTTGAAATACATTTTAATAGCTAATTTCTAATTCCTACACTTTGCCTGAGAGGCATTTATTTTTATTGATGTGAATTTTGATATAACGATGATTTAAGGCAAAAATAAACAGTTTCACTTTCCCAGGCTTCAAGTCTGTCATTTCAAGCCAACAGGGCACGTCGCACAACAAGAAGGACCCGGCAAGGTACATCACGAAAGGCACAACATTTAAAGCTCAATAAGGCACAACGCCAAAGGCGCTACATAGATGACCCAACAAGGCACAACGCAAAAGGCGCTACATAGATGACCCAACAAGGCACAACGCAAAAGGCGCTACATAGATGACCCAACAAGGCACAACGCAAAAGGCGCCACATGGAAGACCCGACAAGACACAACTCACATCGTTTAAAAAACACAATCTTTGAACCAATACGAAGTGCCTTTTCTTTTGAGTACTTTTCTGCACTGAACACGAATTGTGATTTCTTTCATAGTTTTCGCATCTGGTCAGTAATGTGCAATTGGCAAGAGGTTTTGAAGGCTTTGTAGGTAATTGAACTGGTCTTCTTCTGAGTTTTGCGATATTGCTTATTCTAAGAAAATATTTTTCAAAAGAGCTGAATTAGTATTACTGAAACACGTTGACCGCGATTGGTTTATCAGAAGTTCAATATTCAACTCAAATTTAGTCAATTGTTGTAAGCAAGTATTAAAATAGCAAACATTAACTGGATCGTGTCTTCGTTTATCTTCGATTAGGAATATATGTAAATTGAGTTTGTTACTACTGATGATTCAGAAGTTTTATGAAAATCCCCTCCGTGACCACAAGCGGCTCACGTTTTGATCAAAGTGTTAGGTTTGAAAGCCAAACATATCGTAGCTGTCATTTTCATTAAATCTCTAAAACTGTTTATGTAGTTGTTGATTCTCTGCAGGGAAAAAATGATTCATATTTATTTGGGTTAGGTGATACATTTCTCTGGCTAATGAATTTTCCGAACTAGCATCGTCTTGGACGAATTTGTTGATTTTGCTAATTTTAGCCTGATTTGAAAGTTTTTAGCATTATTTGTTGTGATGATGTTGAAGGTTAGTTTTTATGTTACGTGTAATATCATGACGAATAAAATTAAACTTTTCCATTGTACGTTAAGAGTTGAACTAATAATGTTCATATAGTGTACTTTCAAGAATGTCATTTGTTTCCGCTCATATAATTTTTTCTCATTTACACCTCGTAGATTATAGGGGTACAAAGTGACGTGTTGCGATTTATGCGATGATAACTTACAGTAAACTGAGGACCTGCTTCTGCGGGAAATAAAGTATGTTGCTCGCCACAGCCGCTGAGCCTGAATGGAGTTGCGTTAGATGATGAGATTAACCTTCATCCTCTAGGCGCTCAATCTCGCAACCGCCCTTCACTTTGTTCAATGTCTGTCAACTGCGTCTCTTACTGTTTTCTTAGTTTTATGTTCATTACACACAAAATTGCCTTACAACAATACACGCACTCATCAGCTATCTAAAATTCTTACTCGTTTACGCGAGAAACGAATAATTAAACAAAAATCAGTGATGGACGGGAGAACTACTCACATATTTTCCATAATACCACATTAATTGGCTAGCGAAACTCAATAGCTGAATGAAACGTTTTCTCGATCAGACCTTTGCCAGGGTACTTCCCATTTCACGGAAAGCCAATTGCGTACTGAGAAAGCTTCTATGTAAGTGTCTTTCATGTAGTTTATTATTTATTGTCTGAAGTTGAAGTATCAACTAAAATGTATTGTATTACTTACGCTAGTCAAGAAAGCAGTAATACTGTAAACGTACATGGTAAGAGTAATCATATTTGGTTGGTTTTGTTACTGTAAGTCGGTAGTTCTGTTGCTGCTAAGACAAGTATAGGCAAAGAGATCTGTGAGATTACTGTGAAATTGATCCCAAACGTTGAGATACGTCTGAGGATAAGCCAAATCAGAGGCATGTCTCAAGTGATCTTCTGGCTGGTATAAGTTACCCAATTCCTTATTTACAAACTTACGAAGACCGATACGTGTCCTCCCCTCCCTTCCTCCCTCAGAGTAATACCGCAGTTGCAAATTTTTCTCTATCCACTATTCCCAACGAAAAACTGGAGAAATAGTGTCCTAGCTACTGTTGATCTGACCCGTGACAAAAAATTCTCTCAGTTTCAGGTGCTCTGTTTTAGTACAAGTTCTCCCAAAGCACAAGAAACTTTCAAACAGCGAAAGAGATCAAGGCGAACATGTCCTGCCATTCAATTTTGCATCTCTACCAGAGAAAATTGCATAATGTAATACAAAATTGTATTGAAAAATTCTTTGTTGCTCTATATTACTTTACTGTCTAATTAAATGGTTGCTCGTAAGCTCAAATCTGCTCACTGCTACTTTAAAGTCTGTATTCCAAATTCTCAAATGCTGAAAGCCATTAGTTTCATTTAGTTTATGGTCATTCTATACAAACGTTTTACCATCGTTGATACTGCTTTTTTCCGCTTCTAAATACTACTTTCAAATAAATGAATAGCGAAAACCATAAATTAAGCCTATAACAGTTTATCCTGAAACTGTCGTTATTCCCAATTTACGCTCTTTTCTTCCTGCGAGCTTTTACTCCAATATATTCTCTAGCATAATCTCTTCAAGATCATGACGATAGTGAAGATGACAATACTCGAGAATAAAAGCACGCGAGCACAATAATTTCCATACCGTTGGCGCAGAAGCACATGGCTTTCGAAATATTCTGCAGATCGTCCTCCCAGCGCCCACAGCGGGCACCATGTGTTGCCTCAATACGTACATGGCTTCTATTTTCATCCAGATCTTGAGGTGTGCAGCACTGGAAGGAAAAGCGTCTGGAGTAGAAATGTAATCAAATTAACAGTGTAGAATTGAGGGATCAAACCAACGCATTTTGAAAGCTAAACTTTCTAAATCTCCCCTCTTATGCATTTACGCGGATCTGGTTATACCCTCATATCCATTCGTACATTGATGAATATTCGTTAAATTTCTCGCCAATTATGTTCGTTTGCCATTTACATCTGGAATTTTTGCGGCCATTCTTATCTCTATCAACATCATTTTGTCATGGCCTAATTTAAACGCGAGTACCAGTATCGGTCTATTGTTCAGAACAAAGAGTGAATGAGAAACTTCACACGGTCTAAATGTACTTTGAATTTAACTTAGATTAATTGTTTGATGTGTTCATTCGGAAATTAGGAACCAGATAAAATTTATGTTTCAAATTCAAGATCTCTCTTTTTCCAACACACGAGGAATATAGTCAAAAATTTTTAGAAACAAATTGAAGTGTTTCATTTCATACTAAAATAACTGGGAATTTCTAAGATTTTACTCGGTAAACGCTGTGCGACTTGCAAGCGTTAAATTATACATTGGAAATAACACAGGAATTCATTCAGTCGTAAAGTTGATACATTGACTGTCCGTTTCAAGAAGAGATTTATGCTATCACTACATGTGCTTTTCATATGGATCTTTATCCCAAAATCTAAATAGAATAATGAGCGGATTATAATAATTAGCCATATAATTAATTCTTGAACGTTAAATTAAGCAGTAGCATGAAAATTTATTTTAGTGTCAATGTTGGTTATTCACTGTAGACGTAAGTGTTGTACAATCCTTCCGTAAGAGACATGTATATTGAACAACCATTTTCATTTCCTCCAGAAAATCTTCCGTGTTGGTACAATTTGTGCACGATATTTTCAATGTCGTCATGCGGTAAACATGTTTACTTCGATTAGAGCTCGCTGTAGTCCTAGGCTTCAATTCCCCAACCGAAATCATCCGGTGCAACTAGAACTAATTTTCATTTCCACTCATACTGGCACTAACATCGGTTATTATTGCGCAATCGTGCAGGCTAGTATATTGATGTGAAAATTATGTCGTTCAAAACGTATCTGTATCAACGTTTTCGTTTCAGTTTGTCAGTAGAGGATTTCAGTTATTTTGATATTTTTTTTAACTTAACCAGACTAAGAAAGTGTAGTTTTATTGTATTGTGTCAGCTGATTCAACCACTGCCATAGATTTTAGCTCACGCATCCTTAAAATTATGAAGTATAAAGTACAATGTGAAAACATTTTGCAACAACGCTTTTAAATAGAAATTGTTATCTTCTTTTGAGTTAAGTCCACTTCGAAGTCCCGCTTTGGAGTCCGCTGCGAAACAAGCTCAACTTGCAGAAGCATTTGAGAGATTATTCTAACTGTATTTGTTAAGTATTGTCTAGGCTACTAATTCCTAGATCTATGTTGAGAAGTGTTACAGCTCACCAGCGCCGTATGACAACATCTCATTTCCCCAACGTGTTGGATTCGAATTCACTCTAAACAATTTTTTTATTATTCAATTAGTTCTGTCTGAGTTTTTTTTATTTTCCCTAATTAATTCAGAAATGCTCAGTTAAACCGGAAATAAATGTTGTGATAGTACATTAACTTGAGGTTTTTCTTTTTGAATAAGCAGCTGAAGCAGTAAGTGTTGACCAAGGGATGATCTTTCCGTGAGAGAAAACCGTCCACCGGGTTTTCACTTAAATTTTGTTGACACTGCATTAAAGTTCCCGTAAACGAGTTGCATGCACAGCGTTCTAACTTATTGGTCGCTGAGCAGCCTAGTTTGTCTGGCGACAGCAGGTTTCTTCGAGTGCGTGGTATGTCCAGGCTATTTTAACAAAATTCAGCAACAGAATAAAAGTCTTTATGCGCCAGGTCAACATCATCAGCATTTTAGTTCAAAACCAATACTCTGACCAAATTGATCGCGTTATTGACTATACGCGCTGTGTAGTTTTCTAACGTTTCTTCTTCTTAGAGGTTTCTGAGGGAATGACAGCTAATGAGGCATGACGACGAATGCTAAGACGGACGAAAACATAGTGGGCTCTGTTTCTTCAAAAAACCTCTCATGCCACTTACCACCCATCCCTAATGAAATATGGAGAGTGAACGCTGCACCGGGGCGTTAGGGTTGAAATGTGACTTGTGCTCCGTACTAAAGTAGTTGAACTCATGCGTAGAACTCTAAAGTTTTCGCCTATAGCGGTTCCAGCTGAATGGATTCCTGAATCTGCGGTTGCCTTCATTTGAAAGCACAGGATGAACTCATGACCCACTGAGCCTCTGACCCTACTCGCTGTCCAATGTATATTGGATAAATATTCATGCAATACTTTTCCTTGTCAATCGAGAAGCTCGTGGAACACTGGTGGCATGTTGAGTATCACAGTCATAATACGTGCACTACACGAAATGAAATTCAAACCAAGAAAAAGTGCAGCTAATACATTCTGTAAAACTGGTTCGCTTACATCGCTCTCTATTTTCTTTATTACTTTGATGATGAATGAGTTTCATCTGTGAGCAACACTCAAGTTCAAAGTTTTCATGAACAAAAAGTCGGATCCAGTGCTCGTAAATCCAATAATTATTTGATTCTTCCCCAGGCGATCTGAAAATTTTTTAATTCGTCGCGAGGTGGCTGATCGTGAACTTGATTCATTACAGAAAACTGTTAGTTTTCATAAGGAATGAAAATTTGACAGGGTATCATGGACATTTCCAACAACATTGACATGTTCAACACGCACGACCAAAACACTGAACAACGTGAGGGCCGTGAAAGGGTGGTGATAAAAAATTGTTGACTCAGAAGTGAGGAACATTTCATCATCGATGTCATGAGTTATTGAAGAAATAACAAACCTTCGAAATAACCTAATATTCGGTCGGTGTTATGTTACGAAATGGGAAGTTATTCATTTGTGTGACCAAATTACTCCGAAAATTCTCTGTGGTCCATAATTCATTGAGATGATATCACGAAGTGGAATGGTACTTGCTTTTGAAAATGCCGCCGAATTTAGAATCACCGAACGGTCTCAATTTGAAAAACTTGAGCTTCTTACATTGAAACCATTGAAATAGATGTATAAATCCTTTGTGTACATCCAAGATTATGTACTTGTTTACAGAACACATAAATCGAAAGTATATTTGCGAAAAACATTTCAAGAATCTGTTCCAACAGGACAATCGAGTATCTTGATCTTACATCTTTTCTCGAATAATATTTCTGAATGATAAAACGAGTTGTGTTTGTTTCTTGGTGGCATTTAATTTGTCCAAGTTAAATTTATTGACTCCAACTCTTCGGCGTTCACCCGTATTTAAAGCAGAGAAAATGCAGATGCGCACGTTTTAGGAGGGAATGATGCGTAAATTATTTCTTCTTTATCAGAGGGCAATTTTAAAATGAAATAAGAATGGGAAATTCGAACGTCTTACAAGTGCGCAGCAACCAGGGTTCGTGGGAGTGAAGTCCTGCCTGAGAGTTATGAATTGTGCGACCATGCATGATGTGGGGAGAAAAGGAAATATAGCTCTAGATTTCTTCCTGTAGCTAAGTGACCTTTGTTCACAGACTTACATTGAGTATCACTCATGATGAACACAACCGAATTGATGTGAAAAATCAACTCATTCACAAATTTTCATATTTAGAAAGGTAACCCATTTGAACAACAAACAGCTTATTTTAAGTAAGTGTGCGAATGTATCAAATTATCCAGATTAACACGTTCGACTTGACAACTAACTTTCTCATTAATATTTATTCCGATTGCTCGATGGTGTGAATGAAACATAATAGAGGACTTAGGCAGCTTACATTTAGTAACAGGGCAGCTCAGGGCTGCCTTTGAACATCACGTATCGTACATTAATGCCCAAGACTTTTTGAACGTTTGTTTTCATAGGGGGCAGCATCACAAAAAGGCGCAATTCAAGGGACTTACTTTATAATTTTAAATTGTAAATTGAATTGCTTTACCGGCTATACACAGAAAAAGCAAAGCCTTATCTTGTTTTCGGTAAGAGATAGAGACCAAAAATTAAGAATCAATAGATTCCAAAGTTCATTTATACTAATACAAAAGGCGCAGATGGGAAAGCATAAAGGGTAGAGATTATGAACTAAGCATAAACTATAGAACTATTTTAAGTTTCTAGGAGGAAGAATAGATTTAAATTGTGGAGTGACGTTTCAAAAGAGAACGAAAGTGTTGAATTTGAGCTGATTCTGACCTGTAAAAAGGGAAGAGAAAACCTTTGGTCTGACTTGAAAACCATTGGTATGATTTAAAAATTATGGAGTCAGCTTCACTCAGAACTATAACAATGAGCGACAAGTAACAGGAACTTCGTTAACTGCTACTTGACATCGTCGGTTTAGCCTTCCTCGTGCCGCGGTACTAAGTTGCTTATTGCAAACGATTCTGCTCTGTTGAGGTGAGGCTTTATTGTAATGTTAATTCATGACAGGGAATTATGACCTACATTTAATGTAATGATACAGTTCAGGAGACGTTGAAGAATGCGCGATGTTCACATCCTGCTTTGTTCCACTTATTGGATGTGTTGGTGATTCAGATTTGGGCTTACTGAACTCGTGATGTGTGTTCAAACTTACCTCAAAAACTTGTATTATGGTGCTGCAGAAAGTTTAATGGAAGCTCGATCACATTTTGCTACGGTCATTGCAAGAAGCATCGGTATTTTGAGCTCTAATTGAAAATTCCTCTGATTTCTGTGGTGCATAGAGCATCGCCTTTTTAGAAAATAAACTTGCAAGTACAAATACGTACGTCGTCCTTGAATGCTTGATTTCCCCTCTAATGCTTACTGAAAAGATTATTTTTGGCCAGGCGCTGACTTTCTTTATCTTCGTTACTTAACACAAGCACCTGATTTAATATCTTTAGATTAAAGTTTTAAAAAACGTAACATGAAAACTTGTTATAGTTTCGAGATTTCTGCACACATTTTTCTGATTTAACGTTTTATACCTGAAAGGTTTCTTCTTTTGTTTTGTTCATTACACTTGACGGAGACTAATGCGCATTTGATACCCTAGTTCAAATTGTGCATAAGAGATTTGTTTCCATTTCTGGTTATGATGCTCGTAGATAATGACCCATGTTATATTAATGGAGGGATGTGAACGAAACGCCACAAACAGACAAAATCTTTAATAAATAACAATGTCCTTAACATAACAGAAGTTAACATGATTTTCCAATCGAGAACAAACCCCCAAAAAATCGAAAACAAGATTGAAAAGAACATTTATGAAGTTGCATGAAAATCCTCTGTCGACTTTAGTGATAAATCGTTCGTCGCGTATTGATAGCGGAAATATTCAAAGTTTTTCGCTTTCTTTTCGCTAGGAAGTGAGGACTTGTGACCAGTGGCATGCCTGTGGCGACATTGAGGTCCGGTGGCCTGACTCTGGCGATGCTTTCTACCTTCTTCTCCAGTACCCTCCTCCAAATCCACCTCCGCCTCCATATCCTCCACCGCCTCCATATCCTCCTCCTCCGTGCCCGCCATAAAACGGCACAGCAAGTATAAGAGGCCCATATCCACCTCCGCCGCCTCCACCGCCTCCCTTTTTCCCTCCCTTCTTACCACCACCTTTCTTGCCACCGCCGCCGCCTCCGTAGCCTCCGAATAGACCACCGAACTTCTTCCCCTTACCCTTTCCGCCTCCTCCGCCTCCTGCATTCTGCTTCACAATGATGATGGTGGGGCCTCCCTTGCCGCCCCCGTGTCCACCACCGTATCCACCACCACCGTGACCTCCGAATCCACCACCACCGTATCCGCCACCGTGACCTCCGAATCCACCACCACCGTGACCTCCGAATCCGCCACCACCGTATCCACCGCCATGGCTAATTCCATATCCTCCTCCACCATGGCCCCCGCCGAATCCCCCACCGTGGCCGCCACCGTAGCCTCCACCACCAAAGCCACCACCGTGGCCTCCATGTCCTCCACCGAATCCTATATCGTGTCCTCCTCCATATCCTCCGTCAAAGCTGCGACTGCCGCCCCCGTAGCTGATGCCGTCCACTCCGACGTACCCACCACCGCCGTCGCCGAGGCCAGAGCCCAGGACGTGACCGTCTCCGTAACCTCCGCCTCCGCCGTGGCTGCCGAGGCTGACTTGACTGAAGCTGTCGTGACTGGAGTAGCTGCTGTGGCCGTGTCCACCGCCCTTGTCGGGGGCAGCCAACACCAAAGCAATCGTTGTCGTAAATAGAATCTGAAACACAAACACATCAGATTTTGAGAGAAGCTTTAAATGAAAATCGAAAACAAGGTCGCAATGTTTTACGTTTGCCAAATATAATTCGATTGGTTTCTCTAAAGTCTAGATGAATCGTACAGGAGAAAGAAACTTTCGATGACATTTTGAAACCAGCTGTTGCTCAAACCTGGACATGAACCAACAGTTGTCAAACCAGACTGTTAGCATCGCTACTAAGAACTCGCTGCGCATCAGACGGAAACGGTTCCGTAGTCTGCTTGAATAAGACAACGGGTGCTCTAAACTTTTAAGTGTCGGTTAAGTCATGAACGTAATAACGGTTTCTAACTGCATTTTCGATTTCAAATTTGTGTTTTGATAGCAATGAAAATTTAACATGGTTTATTAGCGGCGAGATTAAGGTGTAATGATACAAAATATAAATATTGGGCTTGAAAACAAAACCTTGCAGTTTCATCCACCCTCCCTAATATGCATGGCAAGAATAAAAGTGAGAAATTTACATATTTGCCAGACAAGTTTCAAAAATTTGTTAAAGCGTTTTTAGAAGGTTTAAAGCACAGTAAATCTGAATCTGACAATAAATTACCATTCTTAGGATAAACAATTCAAACAACCGTTACGATAATATTTTGTGTACATAATTTCAAAAAATGTGATACGATGAGATTGTGATCTCTGGATTAAAATTCATCGCAAACATCAGAAGTGAATCTCAAGATAAATCGTAATTTCTGAAATCGGGGCTAGTTAAATGAGCATTCTTCTTACACCAACTCTATCATCGAGGACTTCGTTTGGCCAACTATACTTAAGCTTATCAGCATGACATGTCGTGCATAAGAAAATTTTAGCCAGGAATTATTACCAGGAAAGATTAAGTGTACCGAGTAATGGGGTTGAAAACTGTAACAACTCACATCCACAGAGGAAGAAGAAAATTTTTTAAAATGTTTTATTCCTCGTGAGATGTAAATTAATTCATTTTAGCCCACCACTATTTGAAATGCAAGGAAGAAATTATTACGAAAACTCCAATTACCCCAGAACGAAAGGAATGGTATTCAGCAGCAGTACGGGATATTTTGTGAGGAAGTAAAATGAGAATCAATATCATGGGACTAATCATCCACGTGCTGAAAAGGCAGTTTTAGATGTCAGGTCTAAAAGAATTGAGAGATTTTCATGTTAAAGTATAAAACCCATAACTAGAAATTCCTGAATTTATGAACCACTTCTTTTTGAGTTTTGTACTAAATAGAGTATTTCCCTTCAAGAAAAATTCTAATTAGGGCATATATTCTTGAAAACTTCTGGTCTGTCACCTCATCATTCTACTATAAAAAGTTCAGGAGAAAACCTTTGTAGGCCTTCCATACATTTCACAGCGGAGACAAAATTTACGGGCAAGAAGATGCTGGAAATGCAAGTGGTTTTTACTACGAGGAAGGTACTTTTTCTTTGAAGGCAGCGATCTTTATTTAAAAGACTATTTGTTGTGATTTACATGCTATGAGACCTTTCAAAAAGTAATCGATAATAATCTTGATGGACTGTGAGTAATCGCACAAAACTGAAGGCAAATTTTAAAGTGGGTAAATCACTACAATGTGAGTCAGTGAAAGTGTAAATTTGAAGCTAGTCGAGAAATACTCGAGCCGACAGATTGTCCCAGAAGCAAAAATCCCTGCTAAGACAGACGCCCAGTCACTTCAAGCATTCATAAAAGTTATTGAGCAAAACATCGGTAAATTAATCTAGAAAATTTGGGCCTCTGTTATGGAATCCATAAATTCTTGTCAGTGTCAATATTCTGAGTTTTGTGAATTTCTGATATCCTTTTCGACTTCTGACGCGGTCATGTTGACCGTACTACCCGATAATCTCAGTGATTTTGTCTCCAAGTTTGACGTGGAAATTAAGCAACGAGGCATTCATTTTGTAAAAAATATGATGCTTATTGGGTAGTTTTCATTGCCCTCGGCTGGGGACTTTCAGATTCCCTTTCTCTCGAGAATGTTGGCAAGATGAGCAGGGTAAGCAAAAACTCACTCTGCCAGTTTGGGGCTTCATGAGAATCTTGAAACTTTCAGCGTTGAACTTTCCATTTCAAGTCTTATCAGTTTGTTATGATTTTGTCGTCGCAGAAACTGATTTTAAGCTTAGATTCAGATGAAGTCAATGTTTCTTATTACACACTGAACCGTAGACTGCACTAGAACCGGTTTAATTGCACCACCTTCTGGAACCACATGCTGTTGATCGTAAGCCTTATGGTGCTTGGCTTTTTACATGAACAAATAGTACAGGAGTGAGACTTAAGATTGCTTTGATGAGTCAAAGGAACGAAATCTAAACCATTAGTGAGTGAGGATTTTTAAAAATGGAAAATATACAAAGGAAAGCTATCGTGAAGGTGACGAAATGTTTTAAATAAAATATCATGAACAAGGATCTTTATCACAGGACCTCAAATGAAGTCATTGAGTGCTATTTGAATAAATGGCTTCTTCTCGGAGAAATTTTTGTTAAATCTTGTCGCAGCCATAGATTTGGCCATAATTTTCATCTCCTGAATTAGTTTATTTTAGTTTATCCAACCGCTTGAATTATTTTAAACTTTCCTTAGGTATTTCCAGTTTTAGTTAGTGAAATCACTCGGCTAATTCTCACATAAAAATTTCTCTACAGCCTTACAAACATTGAAGCACTTTCAACCTTCCAAAGTTATTCTTGTAAAACCACTTTTTTCGAAACTTTTCAGCAGTATTCACAGAGCTTAAATAGAAAATACAGAGCACAGAGTGCCCTCAAGCGGCATGATATAGAAAGTTGCTACACGTGTTGTTGACTACGTGACGAGGGCTGTCTACTCACCGTACGCACTGCCATTGTGGCAGAGCTTTTCGCTAGACCTGCTGGAGTGAGCAGCAGAGAGGGACAGCGTTCACACCGCCAGGTCGGCCGTCTTATACTGCGCCGCGGCCACGCGGTGCAATCGAGGGCTGTCACCGCCGAGGGTGTCGTGGTCGACAGAACGAGAGTTTAAGTGGGGGGCGCGCCCTTCAAAGGGAGCGTAAAGGCTGCAGGGAGAGCAGAGCCGTTCGCTTCCATTGAATTGCTTGCTATAGAATACATTTGTTCCTATCTTGACATGGTACTCTTGAGCGTACAACAGGTAGTACAGTTCAGGCGCATATGATTTGAAGTGCAGAAGCAAAATCAAATAGTTCTGGCTCCGAGTTCGTCGGAAATTGAAAAAAGATTAGAGTTTTATATTATTTTTTTTCGAAATATGTAGGTTACCCACAAACGTATAATATAATGCACATTTGTGAATATAAGATGTATCTAGATTCTATAACTTTGAACGGTGTATACATTTCATTAAATATGAGCTACAGTTTGTTCCCCAAAAGCGGATTTAGAACTGGAGATGAGGATGAAACAGTAGCCTCTCGCCTTATGTTCGCACGTTTTATTGCGTTTTTTTCAGATTAAGGGAAAAAACTACGATAGCTGCGAGCCATAACGCACAATGTGGCGGGTGAAGATGCTTGCTAGTTGTCATCGGAAAGTTGGCTGAGGGCAGAGATGTCTTGTACGTACATATTTATAATCGAAATTCTAGATGAAATGCAGAATGACGTTATGTTATCATAGCGGAGGTTAAGGGTTAAAATACCAAAATTTTTTAACAGAATATTAGTCGAGCTTGAAAATTCAATACTCTACGAAAAATGAGAGCTGAGAACATCAGAAATATTCATTTTTTTCACTAAATTCAATTATTGTGTTCAATTTGGAAACGTGTATTCGATAAGTTTAAAAAAATTCCTGTCTGTGGATTATAATCTCAGAATTTGTCATTCCTAACCTTATAAGCACGCAAGAATGGCGTATGTATCACTGATTCTTTGCTTACGGAGCTCCACATGGAGATCAGAAAGCCAAGGATGAAGGCACAAACTGAGTTTACGGAGTAGTGCTTTCGGGCTTATCGCAATTTAAATGAAATCAAAGACAAAACAATGGATGCCTGGTGATTATTGCATGCTATAATGTTAAAGAACATTTTAAAGGCTCAACACTTTCAAAAATCTCTAAGACTAATTGTATTTTTTGCATTTTTCGTCGGTCGATCAATATTTCTTGACAGAATTCAGACGAAGGGTACGACCATACAGCGAGTAAATGCTTCAGTGATGAACAAAAACTTTCAAGTCGTTCAGAACTCACAAAATTCCTTTTACATTTTCGCATGAGTTGAAAATTGGACATACACAACATAATTGCAGCTCACGACTCATTTGACAGTCATCCGTGCATGAAGTCAAGTCTCTCGTCAACTTTGAAGACACTTTTTGTAATGAAGGAATAGCGAAAATAAGATAATTCACTGCAAATGTTTCTCCTGCGGCCGCATAAGATGAATGCACGTAGTTTATTGATCACCGTTAAAATAACGGTAATTATAGAAGTGATCTTGCATTAGATAAAACAGTATTTAAAAAAAATAGCTAGATCAATTAGTGCATTTAAAGCCACTAAAGTAAATGGGATTGACTTAGATAGGGAATTTACATGAAGCCATTTCACATTTAGAAGTATCTTTCTGCTGCCATTTTTATGCAGCTCCCTTTTGATAATTTCCTCACAGCATTCTACATAGCCAAGTTTTACAGAGCATCAATTACAAAAAATAGCAACCATAGAAGCCCTCGGAAAAAATTATATTATGCTCTTATACTCATATTTCAATGCAAATCATTTTGAAACAATCATACAGGGACCAAACAAGAAATTAGGATTTTGCAACAATTCTTTCTGAAAAAAGAAGTTGTGTCGACAACTAAGCTAGTACTCAGATTTGATTCTACAGGCTTTAAAAATTATTCAAAACTGTCCATAGTCCTTTTTTTCGACGGCAGCTGTGTCATTGTACCACCCTCGGAGTTCCGTTTTAACGAGTCCTATTTTCTCTTCTTCGCAACAAATTTGAAATTGTGAGCTATAGTGAGGAATGCAAAGTAATACGAGTAATTATCAACTTTGCACATGTGCAAAAAATCTCATTGAGCGACATTCACTGAAAAAACTGGCGCGGCAGATGATTAACCGTACGATCACATGAACGTATACGCACATTTGTATGTGTCTGTAGTGCTCATGAATATGAAGCAGTTTTGAGAACAGTGTACATAATTGCTGTATAAATATTCTGCCTCTCTCAAGCTAGTTCTTATATTTATAAAACAACTCACGTTTCTAGAGAATATATGAGGAGAAGGTTTCATGTGCTAGTGTTACCGTAAAATGTGGCGTTTATTTGAAGCGTATTTGTCAGGTGAGCTCAGCATTTTTAAAGAGAAACCATTTTGCAGACCAAGTGAAATTTAAATTTATTAGCACTATTATTTAATTTTATGTGTGATCCACGAGGATGATTTTCATCATTGTCTTTTCACTAATTTAATCGAAGAAACATTAATAACAGGAAACGCCCTATAACGATCTTTGCGTGTTGCACTTATTCCTCCATGACTGACTTTATGATCTTGCCCATGCGTTTTTAGTTAGAGTTAACGTGAAACGCAAACAGTTTTAAAACATCAGTTCCCATTTAACGCTTTGGCTATCAATCGCGCTCGCGCTCGATCGTGCTAGAACGACGCCCTTTCGGATCTTGACGTCAAAAACGTTGGAATTAATTTCATGCTACCACCTCCCATGATTCTGCATTTCATGGAGCTTATTGGCACTTGGAACATGAACACCTCTTTCGTTTCCGTTTGTGTCTGGAAATTTTTTCTTTCAGTATTTAATTCCGTTATCGCTCACTAAGCTAATCAAGTTTTACTTTCTCGCACCCGTAGCTCACGTAGCTATTCTATGAGTCGCAGGGTACCTCTTATCGCTTTCTCTGTTTATTTGCGCAGCACGCCGTGTCCCACGATGAAACCTAGAGCGAAATGTTGCTGAGGTAAAACATCTACAACAGCGCCATGTGAGCAAAGCGCGCTTTGCTGACCGATCGATCGATTTGTTTGAGTCTCTGCACCGGTTGAACGGTCAATATTCCCGTGATAGCCCAGGTGTAAAAGTAAGCAGGTATTTCGTTTTAAACGTCCTGACAATAAAACCTCGAGAGAGAGAGCGAACTGAACAATTTCTCCGCCTTAAAGTAAAAATGCACTCTTCATTCACGGCATGTAGACTCTTCACATGTAGAATGATAAATGTCATTGCATCTGATTGCTTTGGATGCATCAAGATTTGAGTTTCGGCTTGTCCATAGTTCTAAATTAGGTGAATAATCAAGAGTTGGAAAGTAAGTTCTAAATGAGAACTGGCACTTTCATCGCTGGACCGATTGCGCACGTCAGGCTGCAATGTGAGGACGATCAAGATATAGTGTTAGTAGGAATCCTTGATTTGGTTATTGGTGTTCTAATTCGAATTCAACTCTGGAGATCACGTTTATGTAATGTGCATCCACTTTGAATTTTCAGTAATAGAATTAAAACTAAGCTGTCCGTACTTGTGGATGCGAAATGAAGTTTCAGTTCGAAAAGAAACTTTAATCTGTGGTGGAAAACAAGGTATCAATCCGACAAAAACTGGAAAATCTTTCCCACTGTTGACTTCCACAATCTAGCTCTGTAACGAATGGGAGTGCAGGTAGAGTAGCGATTATGCATAAGCGTGCGAAAGATGAACCATAATAACTCAACTCTGCGCCAACTTAATGGTCAATGTAACCTTGCCTGCCTACTTATCAAAGAATGCACTAGGAATGTACTTCTCATCGCTAATGATGGCAACGCTATTGCATTCACTAATCATTATTTTTGTACTTGGTGCAACGTTTTTAATGAAGTTCTACCTACTCGTCAAAGTCAAGAATTGTAAGGTCTGTTTTCACATCAGAGTGAATAAGGGTGTAATTAATAGGGTAGAGCTGAGTTTTCAACATTTTCAATCGTTAACGCAGTGACAGTAATTTGATAAATGTGAAGCAGAGTTTGAGCAGCTTGACCTAATAGAAATCCATATTATACCGGGATTGTACAGCAGCAGGTCCGATTTAAAAATTCTAGCAAAAATCTCTGAGTCAAAAAGTTTGGGAAATTTTCAGAGTTAGTGAAAGAATTAGTGAAGAAGTGTGGAGGTTAGGGGACATTGTTTTTGTCAAAAGAAAGAAAAAATAGCCTTATGTGTCGATTTGTACTTAACAACCAATATAAATTTGGAATGGAAACAACTCGAGAACAACGTTACTGAACGGTGTTACTGAAAAATACTTCTCGTGCCTGATTTGTGAGTGACAAATTTTTCTTTAAATGTAAAGCTCTCGAACAACGTTTTTGTGGATGTGCGATGTGAAGTTACTCAAAAAATATTAACAACTCCTTCTGCGTAATGATTTAATTCGGTTGTTGAGAGAGCGAAAATTTGGATAAACGATTAATAGCAAACCTCTGCCAGTTGAGTGGAATGAGCTTGATTTGCATCCCTGCTATTTTATAAGCTATTTGTCTGAACAGTCATAAAGAGCATGTTCCTATTGTTCGAGTTTATTGTAGACTTACGCTGGCTTGTACATGATTTCCCACAGGCAATCGAATTTGGCGGGCTAGAGCTGACTCATATTGGCATGGATTTCCAGTTCAATCACGCGCTGCGATCAGCGAAAGTAATAATGGAGTTCAAAGAAGGACTGACTGCTCCAGATTTGCTTTCCGGAACACGTGTTAATAACACTACACTTTAAATCTTATGGAGAAATTCAACCGTCTTCTTTACATTCCTGGAGTAAAAGGCGTGTCTGACGCGACACAGCATTGACTGGTTACAGAAGATCGACTGTCCAATAAATTGCCGCGTATGAGCTAATGGTCGGTGGCGAGCGGTGGGATCGGCGCGCCAAGTGGAGCGGCCGAGCGGGCAGGTGCGCGGAAAGCTCGGCCGAGAAAGCCTTTCATGATGACTCCGCTGCACCGAACCTTGCGCAACGACTCGGCAGGCCAGGTTGCGAAGCCAATGTTTGGAGCATGAACTCAGCGTTTTCTTTAAAGTGGCAAAAAACGAAACAAGTTGCAAGGAGGGAACCGCGGAAATGCACCGTACATTTCAGTTATCATCACTTCCGTATGTAAGCATTGATTCAGCCCCTCAATGTTACACCTTATTGGATGCAACTCTGCCATTGTTGTTACTGGAAGAGCGACGATAACTCACGACGCTGGCAATTTCTAACTGAAAAAGGCGAGGCAATTTGAAACATTTTTCTGTCAGTAGCTTTTAAACGCAGCTGGTATTATAGAAAATCAAAACTCCAATTATGCTGATACCTTGATTTTGTGGTAATGGTTAATTTCTCATATTACGTGGTACGAATATCAATTTTTTCAGAATATCACGACAGCATTTCGCTTTCGATTCATTTTTGCGTTACGAAACTGAAAGGAAAAGTTACAACGCGTAGAATTTTGTCACGTACGGCAAGTATGTGTCTCCTTTACTGCGCTCAGGAAATTGGCACCTTCCTCCGTGTAGATCAGTGATAACTCGGCTGGTACAATTGCCTCACGTACAAGGCTTCCCCTGCAGCTGTGTTGTCTTGCGCACACGAAAGGCATTTAGAGAATGAAAACTCATAAAAAATGAAAAGAGTCGAAAAATAATGTAAAAGTTAGTCTGAACTTGAATTTCACTCTTATTTTTATCGTTTGAGCACTGTAACCTTTGTACCTCAGCACAACCGCCGGTACCGCAAGAAAGCTGAACACAGAAATATTTTTCCTACCAGTTTTGAATTTTGATTGGGATTATTTACATAGAACTCCGAGTCATTTCACTTAATTACGCACTCTTTTTTTTTGGCTGAAGAAATATCAAGAGAATTACTTTCCAATTTACACGTAAATTCTGCCGTTCGTTTCATTGTGACACGATAAGATCTCTTCGCACATCCGTGGCGTGACTGGGCGGTCTGGCGCCCTTTGAGGGCAGCGTGAACTGAAGGAGGTTGAAAGTTCCAAGTTTCAAAAGCTGTTTCGTAGCCGTCGGGGTGAACTCATTTTTTACTTTCCATTTCAGCCTCCGTCATTAGTTTCAGCAATTGGAAGAATAAAGTCTAATAAAGTTATAATTCCCTAACAAAAGATACTTAATGATCAATAAATAATTTTTATAACTGAATGGATGGAGTTTACGTCTCAAAATAGTTTCATAAACTGGGGTCATTGACAGTACTCGTTCTTAGATTCGGTGTACTCTCACACGAAATGTAAGCCAATACGATCATTCTCGATTGCAGGAGCAGTCATCAAATTATATTACGTGTGAATTACTGCGCGCCCGTAACATATAATAAAGTTTGGCTAGCGCGATAATAACGGCAGAAAAGCTAATGAATTTAAATGGACATGCACAATCTGAATCCTTAATCAAGTTGTTTAGATCCACCGTACTGGTCACCTGATGTAAAATTTTGGCTCAACTCTCGAATTTGATCAGCAAAAACGATTCCGATGTTGTAGTAAATTTCAGCTCCTCGAATAGAACTCTTTGATTAGCTAGCACAAAAGGCCCTAAGTAAATTAATGACACAATTTCAAGCCGCAATAAAATCTGTGAAAATTGCTAATCATGAAAAAATGGTTATTAGGTATTTCACTTCTGCACCTACTATAGCGCCTGTGCGCGATTGTTATCTGGCAGCTAGGGACTTGGTAACGACTAGGATCGTACCAGTTGCCGTATTTCATTCTAATCCTACAATTCAGAACAAAATCCTGCAGTACTGTCACTATTTCTAAACCAGCAGTTGCACACCTTCACTGAAAATAAGAATTGAGGGTCGGAAAGTTACCCTTGCATCACAAGATCCACACTCGCAAGGAAAATGAGCGGTGAACCAGCGTAATTCTTGTTGTTCTTAAATCGCTGCTGGGAGCATAGTGTGTTACGTCACAAGTTGCAACGCAGGCAGTGACTTGGCGTATAATAAAGCGATGATATTCCCTTGATCCCACTAAGGTTTGGTTCTAGGTTAATTAAGCTGCGCAATTGAAACATGGGAAACCCTTAGGTTCGTAGAACATTACCACGCGTGTGCCGCGTACCGAGGAATTAATTTGTTTGCCCATGATGGTTACTTTCTTCTAGAAATGCTAAATAGATTTATTGACTAGCATAATTTGGATTCTTTCAAAAAGGACTGTAACAGGACCATACACCAATTTACCAGGTAAATAATTTAAGAAAACTGTTTTATAAGCGGGGACTAGTTGAATAAAATGTACAAATTTGATTTAAACCGAAATTCCATTTACAGTATGAATTTTCTTTCTTTCCTCAGACTTACTGCAGCTTTGTTGAGGTTTGTACGATAAAAACTTAGAATTTAGTTAAATACTGTCAATATTTAGAACGTCTAGAGCTTACTTCTAACGTGATCATTATTTTGCAATAAGAGACGTGTGTGGAAAGACACTGTTAACATCTAAATGTTTCAGGAAGAATCAAATACTGTTATAACTAGCGGAGTTTTATTCTGAACAAGTCCATTATCATGAGGCTACCAGTAAATTGCCAGGAACAAGAAATTGTGTTTGTTTCATTAATCTATAGTACTTCATGAGATAAATAAGTGATGTAGATTTTCACAAGAAGAATAGTTTTCAAATTGGGGATTGAACCACTTCCTAACTAGCTGGGTTTTCACTGTAGCATTTACTGAGGCAGTATTGCACTTTGACCTTACACCGAATTGTAGGAAAGTCTTTCAAATTTCACTACTCTATCATCGAATCGTCTTTGCTCATATAGAATCTTGGCGTGAAAGTTTACTCCTCCCGAGTAAGAGTCGTTTTATCGGCTTTGTGGAGTCTTGCCATTAGTCCTACGTACTCACTATTTTTATTGTCCTCGATGTCAGTACAAAAAAAGATCGTCAACTGAGTTTATTTACGTCTCAATATTATTGTAACCTCTCACGTCGAACGTAAATTGAATACATTTGTAAAAATGATCCTAGAGTGCAGCTGTTCATTCGCGTATACATAGCGTCGTCCTCACAATTTAGTATGACAAACTTGCTAAGTATTCCGGAGGAGTTCTACTAAAATAGTTTTTCAGTTCTCTGGCTCCAGACATCCTGTATGTGAGTAAGATCAATGTAGGAGCTGTGGACTTAGGCTTTAATGAAATTTCAGCCCACCACACGGATCTCGTAATTCGGCTGCCCGTAGGTTCCATCACACCTGAGTGGATCACCTGCAAACCTTAAGTGCAACATGTTTTTACCCGTTTCAGTTAGAGAGTTAATGAAATAGTATAAATTAGGTTTTCAATTTTCTCAATTACAAGCTGAGTGATCTCTTAGAAAATGTGCTTTAGCAAATGAAATTTTTTAGTGTCTAGTTTTCATCATATCGGGGATATCTTGAAACAAAGTTGAATGATAAGCACTCTGAATGTTATTTTGCGCTTACCACTTACTACGGCTACCGCAAATGACGGTAGGAACACCACCACGATGCCAACCATGGATTTTATGCGCGATGTCAACACTCCCTGTGTAGGTAAGAAGAGCTGCAAGTGTATTGAGCGAGGATAGATCTGCTGGTGCGAGACAAAAATTATTGGCGGACTCGACTCAAGAATTTCTATAGTAGCCCTGATACTCTCTATTCCTTGACTCTGAACGTGAGATCTATGAGAGCGATTTTGGATTTTGCGAAGTTTTTAACGTTAAACTTTGGGCTCTTCTCGTACTTCAATTGATATACGTTCATATCGATGATGCGTAATCGCCGTTCTAAGAGCTGTGTCCAGTGAAGTGCAATAGCGAAACCCCATAGTGCAGGTTCACAGCCCGGTTTTTCATCATTCTATATCTTACTTCACAAGTCGTAAAATACGTAGGTATTTTAGGTCGACCCCTACGAAACGGTTCTTCAAATGTTAACTAAGCCATTGCTATGAAAGTAATCATAGGAGTATTTACGTACAAGATTTTGCGAGGAATTTGTTGGTATGTAAATTTGCATCTATCCGCTCGTGAAGTGCGTATAGCAGTAACGCTACATTCACTCGGGCTGAACGGTTACTAATAATTTTCGGATATAATACACACGCTCTGAATGACAATCTTTGTTGCGTAGGACGCCCGTATTGTGAATATCAGTGTTTTGTATAATGTACGCAATCTTGATAATTACGCTGAACATTCTCCGAGCTTCGACACATGGTTTGGAGTAAAAAACTAACGGCATTTCAGTCAAGGAATTATTTGGGAATCATTAAACACTCAATTTTTCAAATTTCAGGTTTGGAATGAAGTAAGAGCTCTAACCGTCAATCAAGGTAAAAAGTTTGTTCTACACTCAGCAAAACGAGAAAGATCTAATAAATACTTTGAATTTCTTCCAAGAAATATGAGAAGTAAAATTGAGTTTCCGCGCGTGATGAATTTCAAATTATTTCCCTGTCGTTAAATCATTAGCTCAAGTATGTTTCCTGCGCTGTTACAGGCCAAAAAACCCACCTCATTCTTCTTCAGAAATCTCAAAGTTAAATGTTAATAGCAAAGCATAGATTTGTAACTGCTGTTATACAGTCAATTGAGACATTGCTTTTAATTCCTCCACTCTCAAAATTTTGGTAATTCCAAATAGGTGCGCCTTACAAGCAAAAGAGTGTGACTGAACTGAAGCTTGCACAAGTTGTAATGGACGGAAGTGAATGCAATGGCAGTAAATGTTTTATTCATTACATTTTGAGGGCGCCTCAGGCTGATTTTTTATTCCCTTCAAAGTACGCAAATCATACTGGAACGGAAAGAGCTTAAATCTATGTATGCGGATGAGAAAATGTTTCAAGAGTTTCTTCGTACGATCAGTGCTTAACTAAATAATACGCATTCATTGTTCATGAGCGAACACTTAATCCTTGAGAGACCGCTGATTTTGCCTGGTTTCCCAAATTGGTTGTTGTTCAAACTACAGTAAATGCTCAGACAAGACAACCGTTACCATATTCAGACGTTCATGAGAGAGCAATTCAAAAATCGTGGGAAAATTCTCGCGCTTGAGCTCAAAGTCGGTCTCCTCTCCCGCATAAAGGTTTGTTCGTTCGAATTATGTGAGAAGAATTATCTTGATATATTCTGACTTTTTTTAGTTTTATAAAGTCCCGCTCGAGTATTTTATTGCATTCAAAGACTGATGCGTCCGCAGAACAGCTGCAACCGCAGAATGCGCCGTTAAGCTCCATAACCGTAATTTAATTGCCAAGTAGCCAATCTCATTAAAGGTATTAACCGAGGGACCTTTACGCGGTGAACGCAGGTAGTGAAAGCAGAGTCTCCGCTCTCCTTTTGGCTGGCGTTATACCTTGAGTAATTAAATGAACACACGGCTAGTAATGGTTTTCATGAAACAACACGAAATCCAGTAAATTATATTTATGGTCCAAAAAAATACAGCGAGGAATGGCCATTATTGCGTCCAGCACATACACTTCATTTGTGTTCCCGACAGATTATATCGAAATGTTGGCCCTCAACAGCATATCGGAACAAGTCTGTGTTATTAACTATATTTTAGTAAAACTTGCGTGAAGTCAGAGTAATAGAATTATTATGAAGGAAGAACTGTTCGGTGTCTGAGGCAACGATTGCATTTATGCAGTAATTTACAAAATTGTTAAGATGACTCACTCAATAGATCTTAAACATAGGAAGGAGTCCCTCTATGCGAATTTCTCCATTCATTTTGAATCTCAGATTTGAAGTCTGAAAACTCAGTGAAAGAATGGGGAAGAATTGGGAAAATAACTAGGGGGAATTTATGAATGTCATGTGATTAATGTGCTGCTATCGCTTGGGGAATGTTCCGTTCTGAGAGTGAGAGCTCAGGGAAATGGGGGACTGAACGACACGAACAGGCAAAATGCAGCGGGACTTTGGAGTTGCTGGCTTACTTTGAGGATTCTGCAGGCCACGGAGGAGCGTGTTTCCAAACAACAGGAAGTTTTTCTGGATCGACTTGGCTTTGCTACTCACTCACAGCACCAGACGTGGTCATGTCGATTTGCAAAAACGTCGCCAGCTGGACCTCCACGGGGCCTCAAAATGCTTGAAAAACCGCGCCAGGAGACTATGGAAGACTGGACATTGTTTCCTGGCACCCATCCCAGCTCAACAGACCTTTGCATTAATCTTAGAAATCACATTTTGTATCATTTTCTGAGGTAAGACCACTGATGAAATGAAACAAATTTGACTCCTTCATTTATGAATACATTTGGGCGCGATGTGCCTCTGAGCATGTGGGCGCCAGTTGCAGCACCGCCAAACTTCGTGGCAGGAGTTATCGTCCTGGAAATATTATTGCAACGACTTCATTTTTAGCTGTACGGGATCATGTTGATTTCTGTTCTGCTTCGTTAACAACAGGGATTTCCAGGATTTTAGGTGTTTTTTCCAAGAATTTAAGAACATTGGAATAATTTTTCATTCATAGACCAGAACGTGTTTTAAATATTTATTGTAGTTTTATTGTGTTTTCCTGCGCCAATAGATACTCTACTTTATCATTACTGTCTTGTACGACTGCTTTTGTGCGGGTTTGAGTTTCTTATTATAGTTTATGCAAATGTTTATTACAGCTCATGCCATTTGTTTCTTCCAAAATGTTCTTCGTTGATGATCAGTTAGCATTCAAGTGTCCTATTTTACAAGTAAATGTTTCACACAATATTCCTCGTTTCCTCGTTAAGGTTTAAATTTATAAAACATTCTAAAAGCTGTTCTCAGACGAAAGGGCTTAGGTCAGTGAAGGTCAATGTGGGAATATCAGGGATATCTTAGAGAACACATAAGTTAATTATTGCTCTTCAACGAGGCTTAACGAGGTAATGCTATGCTGTCAACTGCTTGAATTTTAAATGGAGAGTGAATCAAAGTGTTCAGGGCTTTTCATGCATGTAGATTTCATCGGCTAATTATAACTTCCGACGCAAAGACCAAGACTAAAAAGTAGTTTTATTGAAGTGCAGAATAGAATACAGAATTATTTGCTGAAGATGACTTTCCACCAAAATAATTCTTGTGCGGAATATACAGCGAAGAAATTAATTTCTGCCAGACGGCGTAAGTTTGCTTTACGGAGCTCCATTTGCCTGGAGTTATGACCCATACTCGTTCAGACGGCTGAGGAAAGAAGTAGGCTTTCCTCAGTGTACTGGCATTAGCGTCAAAAGAAACGCTTTCAGCTTCCTTCCATAAAAGTTGCAAAACAAGGTTGGAGAGAAATCTTAGAGCTTTTAACTTTACCAATCCTGCCGAATTTAAGGCTTTCCTTGAAATTCATACTTGATAATAAGTACTACTTCCTATCATAGGTCCTCTCTCCTGCGTATTTCCGTGGGTCTCCCGCGATTTCAATGCGATACAAATACTTTTCATGGTCCAGACACTAAGTATGGATGCTCAGAATTGTCTCCAGATTTGTTTATGACGATTCTTTGTGTAGCTGAAAATACTGGTAAGTAATTATCAATTTCTATCTTTTTACACTTTTACAAAGAATATATGTTTTAAATGTACATTTTTGGCTACTTCCTGGCCTTCGACTCCGTCCAACTTCTGAACGAATGTAATTTTGATCAACTTCTCAAGACGGGAACCAGTCCCGCATGAGCTTATTCCCTGTTCAGATTCGTGTATCATTAAATTTGTCCAACGGTAATTTTACAGTTACTTTTCCAACAATGAGCTTACTTTTCAGTTTAATTCGATTTTTGTGTCAACACTCACTCTAATGTAAGCCATAAGATTCATGGTCAAATAAAATTAAAATTACTCAAATCATGTGATTTTTGAGCATAAAATAGTTCTCTTGTAAGCCAATGTCCTTTACTTCACATTCTCCCAGAATAAAACATTTCCGTATAATGTTTTTATGTTAGCTTTCTCGATTCCGATGCAATTTCGCATGTTCGCACACCATCAACAGCCGATTTTTCCTCGTTTTAGCTATCCGACCTTCGATATTATCAACATTCCGGTTCTGTACTGAATGAAACTCTCTGCTCTTCACGATGTCAGCTTTCTATTTCCTTCGATGTCATGCCTTTTTTCATTTCAGCAACATGATTTTTCAAACTCTTCTAAACCTATTTTTACTTTCATTTGTATTTTACTAAAATGAAAAAAATAATTCTCTATTCCGTTTTCTACTTCAATATGAAGTTAAGCAAACTAAGAAGCAATTTGATTTAAGAGCATGAGCTGGTTTTCCTTTCAAATATGAGAAAAACATCATTTTTAAGCTTTGCGGGTAAAAATTTGAGAAAGCCGTATTACTTCACTCATACTTTTGAAACATTTTGCTCGTAACTTTTGTAAATACTCTTCTGAAATTTCTATCCGCAAAAACTGTATGAAACGAAACGTTATAAAAAGTTTCAAGCGAAATGATAAAATATGTGAACGCTGGAATGATTGTCTTCTAAATTGGCCCATAATCTAAGTACACTATGAAAAATATCAGCATCCCAAACTGATAAGATGAGAAATTTCAGCCCAAATGGCTCAGAATTATAGCTTTGAACTACTAAATTTCATTAACGTGCCGTTTCCCCAATCAGAATTAAAGATTTTTCCTTCAACTGTCGGTGCAATACTTTTCCTATGATTGTTAATTTCACATAAAATCTGTGCTTAACTCCACAGCATGAAGTAGCCTGACTTGTGTCCTTACCACATAGAGAGATAAGAAATTGAAGCACTAAGTGCAATGGTTGAAAAATCATTGATTCAAAGAGTGTTCGGTTAGGGAAATTTACGTTTCGTGTACTACGAGGAGAATAATTGTAAATACGGCATTAGACACTGTAGTTACAAACATATTTTACATTTTCTCATTGACTGTGCACCCACCCGTATTGTGCTAACCTAGTCGTACAGATTTAAATTTTCTCTTACAGAAAAAATGAAATGCTTTTCTCCATACTTCTTTTTTTCAAGACTTGGGAAAAAACTTTCTACTTTATGTACTGATAAACCGAGTATGCTCGTGAATCTGATTAGTTTTCTCTGTTGCACTTAGCACGTAGGCTTAAAACATGCATACATAACGCACATACTACGCGCGTGACTGTTCATTTACAGGACAATTATTTTGCACCGCGAGTGAAAAGATCGCGAGCACATTAAAGAGAAGGGTGCCGTAAACGCATTTGCGGAATTGTATAGGAAGTAGCTCCAATTGTGTGTAAACACGCGAAAGAGAAAGGGGTCAACACAAGCCTCGGCTGACCCTGAAGCACACCGCAGTGAGCAGCTTTACAGGTCGGGTGCCTGCTTAGCTTAAATTCATGCGGTCTTTCAATTCAAATTAAATCCTCTACTGTTTGCGATGTCATCTAACTTCGTTGGTCCATGTGAAACATAATTTCCTTTGTAAATACAGCGTAATGTGTTTCCAGAATGTTTTACCCGGCTAGCACGCAGAATACCGATCATCGTGCAGAACATTGTTTCGAAAGAAAATGTTTCTTCAGATATTCTTGAGGCAGATCTAATTTACTTTAACGTTAATATTTCGCAGTTGACTTCAAGATACGATTTCTGATTTGAGAGATTTAGAATAAATTTAATAGATCCTCACACAAAGAATGACGTAACTTCTGAGTTAGCCAATATTTTGCCCACAGAGGGAAAATATATTAGAAGGAAGCACAATGAGTCGTCTGCCAAATTTTCGGAAATTTTGAGAAGCAGCACCCAATAATCTGAAAACAACCCTGGAACACGTTTAGGGAAACAAAAGATACAAACTGTCCGTCAATGGAATCTGAGAGTCAGATCAAGAAAAGATGAAGCAAGATAGCAGCTCGGTGCGCAGCGGATAGGAATGCGCACCAACGTCGCAGTCACATGTGACGGTAAAAATTGGAAAATACTACGTATTTATTCAATTTATTCAGAACGTAGCACCGCTAAATAGTTACAAATGCTCTTTTCTCAACACTTAGAGCGACTTTAGTTTCAGGAGTGATTGGAGAAAGAATTAGTTTTTTACAAGGTCTCTGCTTCCCAAAATGTAGTCAAGGCGAGTCAATTTTTGGAATTAATTAAGTTCCATCAATTGTGCAATTGTGCTATTTTAAACGGAATTTCTTGTCAGATCTAGATGAAGGCTTCTTAAAATCAGCTCAATTTTAACGATGTAAAATATGGTAGAAATTGAAGAAGAATCTTCATTAACAGGAGGTTTTAGGTAAAGCCAGATAAAGTGCCCTCAAACGAGTTTTAGGATATTAAATGTCATTTATCCGGTTATCGTGAAAATTCACCTAATGACTAGCGATAGTATTAACCCTTTTCCAACGCACAATTAATTTGCAGTTCACTGCTATAGTAATTATACATTAGTTACAAACTGCAGAAATACGTGTGTGAATTGTTCAGCCCTTTTCATTCTCCAGAATCACTGCGGACGCTCCCTACGTGAACCCCATCTTAGGTTTCACAAGTCACGTGGACGCACTCACGTAGCGCCGGTCACGTGCGTTGTGCAACAGCAGCGCGAGGTGGGCGGACTTGGCAACCGATTGCTGGTGCAGGCAGCGGAGATGTTTGTCATATCGTGTGATTTTGATGTATCTAAAACCAGTTGCGACAAAATCAATTGTACATCTGAAAATCCATCTTGGATTTTGTCTTCCTTAAATGCTTAAGGTCTTACTTTAAATCTCACCTCATTTCAGAGACTGTCATTCTCAAATGTTAATTGCTTCGACATCACAGAGAGGGGAAAACGAAACTGAAATTGTTCACCTGATCAAATCGCTAAAACGCCTTCGGCGTCTAATCATTTCATCATTAAGCGATTGTGAGAGGTATTGTGCGTCACTTCAAACTCGCTATTGTACATTTTTCATTTCTAATAGAATTCTACAAGACTGAAGTTGAATCCCCATAATTTTTCATTTACAGTATGTATAATCGAACTTTTTTTTATTTCCTTGTTCCGTTTCCTTCGTATCGTAGTATTATATTAAACCTTTATTTCAATTTATTTGATTCAAATTTTAATCGTCATTTCTCATTCGCAATCTCGTTCAAATCCGGAATCTCTTTTTAGATTTGATTTTTATCTTAGCTCTTAATTCTTATTTCATCCGTGAAATTTATTATTACCATCTTTTATTTTCGCAAAAAAATTGAAAATTAAAAATTATATGAATATCGCATCTCTTGGTTGTCGGTTATAACTATTGTACCGATTAACAACAACGGCCTAGTTTTACTCAAACATCTCTATTTTCACCCTTGCGAAACCGCTAAGATGGTAGAGTTTGTTTAAATGTAAATAGTGCTAAAATTCACTGAGATGTCATATTGACGTTTCAGGCCGTTTGTTATTCTAATCACCTCCTACAAATGCTGAACAGCAGATTTTCTCGTCGTTCCATCCACTTTCAGCCGATGCCCATTTTTCTGAATTTTTCAGAATTCGAACACAAATCTCTTGAATCGCATCGATTTTCCAGATGTTATCGCAAAATTAAATAGACTTTTCAATTTTAAACTGCTGCGTTGAAAAATTTAATTAGTGAACATTAATTGAAATAGAATTTCAAATAATTGACGTTTATCTAGACTCAAGGTTTTACTTGAAGTTTCACTTCCTAAATTCCTATTTTCCAAGCTTTCCCATCTGAGCCCCTCTCAAGTTAGGAGAAGTATCACGAAAACATAGAAAACTGGGAGATATTCTAGAGCTAATAGATTTAATTTCACATTCCAAACATGTGCATAGTGATGTCCGTTTCATTTTTTAGGTTCTATCTATTTATCAGGTATCTACATATGTGAACTGTAACACACATGCTAACATGCATATATGTATACGAACATCTATAAACCCAGACAGTTTTCAATAGTATTTATCTCCCCTGGTTTTACTGTGAACCTCGAATGTTGAGGTCACCTCAAGTCTTGTGAAATTAACTGACGTTAGCTACAACTGAGTACCAAAACTGAGGGTAGCTACAACTGAGTACCAAAACTGAGGGTAGCTACAGCTGAGTACCAAAACTGAGGGTAGCTACAACTGAGTACCAAAACTGAGGGTAGCTACAACTGAGTACCAAAACTAAGGGTAGCTACAACTGAGTACCAAAACTGAGGGTAGCTACAACTGAGTACCAAAACTGAGGGTAGCTACAACCGAGTACCAACACTGAGGGTAGCTACAACTGAGTACCAAAACTGAGGGTAGCTACAACTGAGTACCAAAACTGAGGGTAGCTACAACTGAGTACCAAAACTGAGGGTAGCTACAACTGAGTACCAAAACTGAGGGTAGGTACAACTGAGTACCAAAACTGAGGGTAGCTACAACTGAGTACCAAAACTGAGGGTAGCTACAACTGAGTA